>OZ008367.1:87715338-87993065 GCA_963931995.1 Phaonia tiefii | reverse complement strand
ACACAACGTACTCGAAGGATGTCGAAAAATAAGACTTTGCTGAAAAGACCGGGTGGAATATTGCCAGCGAGAGCTTGGTGTTACAAACTGGAGGAGAAAACCTGAAGATCGAGCCGGTTAGAGAAACATGTTATCCTCATTTTGTAAGGCCCTTGACCTCTCTGGGTTATTTAAGGCCACCTAAGTAAGTGAGTAAGTTAACGAATTCGAAATATCAGTTATATTTGGGTGAATTTTTTACCATCTTTAAAGCGTGTTTGAAATCATTATCTGGCTAAACCGTGCAACGCACACTGGGGGATTTCTTAAAAAAAATCCAATGAGGGTTCGAACTCACGGGCCTTTTTGTTACACGGTGCCTGTTCGATTCCTATGACCACATTAGTAAATGTTACATTTAAATAATATTAATACTTCAAATTATTTAAAGACCGGTGCAAGTCCATGTGTCATTATTTTCTTGCTTAATACTTTTTGTTTTATTCTAGAGTTGGGAATTTTAGTTCATTCAAGTGAGCACTTGTTTTAGTTCAGCTCAACAGAATGAACTAGTTCATTCATTTAATTCACTAGTTCATTGTATCATTTTTGCTTAAGAGTTCACATGACCTGTGAACTAAAGAGCTCATTTTAGTTAAACTTGTAGTTTTTGTTCAGTCGGAGCGAATAATCGCGAAAATGGTCTGATCTTTGCAGATTTCTAATGTGTTTTGAATACTGTGATATTTGTTTATACTAGCTCAACCTATTGCAGATCGGCTTAATGATTGAGTTATTCCGTTTCTGAAATATTGGTGTTTCCGAATGTTTGTTATAATGTGATTAGCGCTGTAGTTGTTGTGTAGAAGTCGGTTACATATCCATTCCACAACGATTGCAAAATTAAGAACTTTTGTGCAGATTGAGTGAGACAAAGAGAGCATGAACTAGAAATTGGCGGAGGGAACTGTACGACTGAAATACAAAAAACTGCTAAAACAAGTGAACTACTGAAACAAAAGAGCGGAACAGTGTGAACTAGTTCATCTAGTTCACAAGAGTGAATCGTTCAATTGAACTAGTTCGTTCGCGAACTACACAACTCTATTTTATTCCCAGAAAAAACAGAGAATGCAAAGCAACAGGCACATGAACATACACACATTGTTATATTCGTACATACGCTACACAAGTTCACACAATTTTCGTTGCTCTCTTGCTATCTCATTTTTATATACATACGTATAGTACGTCATTAATCTCTTTGCTCTGAGAGTGCTCCGCACCCACATTTTATTTATAATTTATAATAAAAAAACCAACCCGTAAAATACATAGTTTTTGACAATAAATTCTTTCTATATGACCACGCCCCTTCGTCCAATCCCGCCCATATTTGCAGCAGATATTAGAATATGTAAATCTAACCAACATACTCAATTTTGTTCAAATACCGTTAACAGGAGCAGAAATAATGGATTTTTAATTTGTGACTTGTATGGGACGTACAACGCTCCTTTGTCCAATCCCGTCCATATTTTGGTAGTTCATTTTCGTCGTCGCCATTAGTTTGCCTGCGAAGTTTCAGCTCGACTGTACCGCGGGAAAAGAGCTAAAAATCAATCCAAAGTTTTTTCGGTAGGTGAAGTTAACATAAAGAATTTAAAAAGACGTTCAATCATATGATGACGTTTCATTTAAATAATATTAATACCTAATAACAACACTTAAAACTATTTAAAGACAAGTGTCATTATTTTCTTGCTTAATACTTTTTATTTTATACCCACAAAAAACAAAGAGAATGCATCAGCATCAGCCACATGTATATCCATACATACATTGTTATTGTCGTACATACAATTTTCGTTCCTCTCTTGCTATCTAATTTTTATATACGTATTAAAGGCCTGCAAAGATCCATCCAAACACACTTGTTTCTTGTTGTTCATTTTTCTTATATCTGCTTGGATCTGTTTCGCTCTCTTTGGATTGAGTGCGTATGGAATATTTCTCTTATAGATATCGATGGAATAGGTATGAGAGAGTGAAAGTACCAAGTATCCAAAATACTTGTATGATTACATACACAACAAACTGATATATCGGTATTCTTGTTATCTGTGCTTGGAATATGAGGAGAGCGTGTGACAACTTACCTCAGACATTTTTGTTTTCTTGCTATTTTTGACACTAATGACAAATTAGACATTCTAACATTAAAGTACGAAAACAGCAAAACTTAACGCATTTTGAACCACTCAATCAAAGAAAAACACTTCGTCGTTTCAATGAATCTCGTTTTAAGGTGCTGCAAAGTTTCAATGAAAAATTGCATACATGACTTCTTTGAGAATTTTTCGTCTTGTTGCACCAATCATATTTATTGTGAATTCTGACGGAAATATGGCTAAAAATTAAAAAAAAGTAAGTGCATAAGATATAAACTATTGTTATTTGGTTTATCTATTAATTATTCAAAAATTTTATTTGACGTAATCATTTCGTTGCTGTAACGAATCGGTTGTTAATCCATCGAAACTAAATATGATGACTATCAAGATGGAAAAGGAGTGGATGAAATAAGTGAGCGCAAATAAAGAAATCAACAAGAGAAAATAGAGAAAAGATATATAAACGTGTACGTACATGTCCGTGGCCGTCTGTGGCGCAATGGTAGTGTGGGTGTCTCTTGTACATAAGTACGGAGGAATTCCTGCTCCGTTCACCTTACATTTCGTTCCTCGGCTTTCACCCCGCTTAGTGGCGGCGACACTATCGAGTATTTAACCATGAAAACGATTCTCAAAATACAGATCGAAAACGGTGTAAAAAAAGGAGGTCACAATCAGAGAGGGTAAACCAAGAACGCGCACATCTCACTGATTGTGAGAAGCTCTGCCCAATCCCTTCATGGGATGTAATGGGAAGCCATTTATATTTATTGTAATGCATTCATCACAGTACTGAAAAATACTCAACGCAATAATCATTGAAGCAATGCAAATTCTTCATTACAGAAATTCAACAAAATTATTGCGTGAATCAAAGACACAAGACTTTTGTCTCAGTGGTGAAACATTTTCAGTTAATGAACACATTTCGATGCCAAATGTTTTCCGTTCGTAGCAACAAGGAGTTAAAATATTGCAAGTTGTTTTTTCGCGTCAAAATATTAATTACCTGCTTTTTTATTTTATTATCTATTCAAGCTCAATACCATTCTATATATTAACAGAGATATAGTTTTCAAAAGAAGTTTAGGAAAATAAATCCTCATGATGCCAGTCAAACCATATAGGTACATAGCTGTTGCAGATCTAGCCTCAACTTTTCATAAACGGTTGTTTGGAATGAAGTAATTAACAAATTGATCAAACTAAATACAAAAGTAAACTCATTTTAATTGAGAATTCCCCACTATGCAAGTGTTCGCAAAATATCGCAATTACACATACACAGAAAAGCATTTGTAAAAACTCATTTCCATCTCCAGAGACCCATCGGTTTCCATTAGACAAAATTTTTTTTAATTACCTTCACATAACCCACTATAGAATTTCCATATCTCTAAAGTTATCGCTTGAATAACAAATACCAGGAACCAGGAAAAAAAATCCAATGAGTGTTCGAACTCACGGGCGATGTGTTACCACCTTTTTGCTACACGGTACCTGTTCGATTTCTATGAACACATTCGTAAATGTTACATTGGAAAATAAAAAACAGCGTTCAATCATATGATGACGTTACAGTTAAATAATATTAATACTTAAAATTATTTAAAGACCCAGTGCAAGCACATGTGCCATTATTTTCTTGTTCAATACTTTTCGTTTTATTCCCACAAAAGTCAAAGAATGCAAAGCAACAGACACTTGTATATACATACATACATTGATATATTCGTACATACGCTACACAAGTTCACAAAATTGTCGTTGCTCTCTTGCTATTTCATTTTTATATACGTATAATACGTCATTACTCTCTTGGCTCTGAGAGTGCTCACATTTTATTGAACTTACCTTTCACTATAATAAAAAAACAACAACAACTACAACAACTACTACTACTACTACCCTGCAGTTTCACAAGTAGTGGCTGGCAACTTTTCATCGACTACATCGCCGATTACATTAGTACTCAGTGGTAATCTGTAAAGTGGTGTCTATAAAGTGGTTTCTATTGTTATTCGTTAATGAAGTAACCTTAAGAATTTAATAGTGTTATTATCACCTACTGCTTTAAGTTGTTAACTTTGTAGTTGAATTGAAATAACAAATTTGATTTTAAAAAAAGCAAATTGCTACTTGAGATAATTTATTGTACAGTATTTTTATTCAAATTGGACTATTGTTTAAATGCATTCTTTTCAAAGGTACTGACACTGCAACGAAATACCAACTTTACAGATTAGTTATTATTTGGATAAACTGTAATGGGAATTCTGTTACCAAAAACACATGCCACATGAGAATTAAAGAAATATCAACCAACCAACAGCAAACGCCACATGAAACAAACAAGGAAGAGTTACACAGAATCAAGGAGTTAACAACCAAAAAAAAAAACGCGTGCCATAGGACGGACACAAACAAAAAACTGTAACGGGAACCGAAATAAAAAAAAAACACCAACACATGCTACATTGCAAATAGAAAAAACAACAAAAACGCATCATTCATTTCCCACACTTGAGAATATGAGCTTGGTTGAGGGACGCAAGACGTCATTATGTGTTTGACATTAAAAAAGAAAAGACGTGCGTCGAAAATTGCTCTGTAAAATTAAAATGCAAAATATTTTTTTTTTTTAAATCGTATTGGATTCCCTTTGTGAAACAGTAAAGTGTATTACAAATTGCCGGAAAATTTTTTCATTTTACCGCTAAAAATTGACAAATTTGTTTTGAAACAAACATGAAATATCGTTAAGAACGACATCGGTTATTTAAACAAATTATTAAAAAATAAACAGAAAAAAAACCCAAGCAGGGAATCGAACCTGGGTTCTTTTCACTTTGCTATCACTGTTTGTCGATGAATTCGTTGACGAAATGTCACCGACAAATTTGTTACCGAGGAATTCATCGACGAATGATAGTTCAAAGGGTGAGCCATCGCCAAAGCGGCCATCCCCTTGTTAAATTCGCCGCTCAAAAACATTGCGGGTAGTTTGGCAGGTAATCGATGGCTTTTTGTGGTAGTCGATGAATTCATCGACGTAGAGTCGATTCCCTTTACTGCAGGGTACTGATATGTTGGTGATTTATTGTGCTTGCTTGTCGTGCAGTGTTTGTGTGGGTGGTGGGTGTAGGGTGGGGTAGCTAAAATAAAAACAACCAAACACACAACATCTCACATACTTTGTCCGAAGTAGCTGACGTATACGTGTGTCACATAACCACATGTTTGCCATATCAACAGCAACGAAACAGCCAAACACAGAACATCACACATACTTTGTACGAAGTAGCTGACGTATTAGTATGTTACCATAACGTCGACTGCGATGGTTTTAGCAGCAGCATAAAATCTGGTTTTAGCAGATTTTGACTTTGATAGATTTAGTCCCTATACGCCGCTATAGATGTTAACACTTCAATAATCTTAAATAATACGTATTGTCTTGTCCGATGCTGTCCATGTACGATTAATTTTATAAGGCGTTATGGGGCGTGATTTCAGTGAGCAATATTTTTATCACTAATACCTGATATTGTCGCCATTATTTTAGGAAGTTACGAAAGTTGCGTTTCACTGCCACACAAACTAATTATTTCACCACCGAAGAGAACGTAACTATAGCACCCCAAAGAACACCATGCCGGACAAAACTACGATGTAGTATTCAATACACTTCATTGGCGGATATAATACTTGGTTGAAGGATATTTGTTTGCTAGAAATAGTAGTCTGAATGAACTTGGAGTAGCTCCTTAGCTCATTCGAATAGTAGAGAACTATCCAGCATTTCAATAACAACGAATTTATTAAAACTATCAATTAACAGGTTTTAGTTTCGTGCATGTTTCCACAGCCTTTAGTTCGACAAATCCTAAATCGAAAATATGTTAACTAAATATTCGTTTTTAAAAATCTGAATAACATTTAATTTCCATAATTTATGCGACTGCATTAATTTGACATTTTTTTCTTCAGGTGTTTTGATGTTAATTCTAGTTTTTCTATTCGAGTTTTTCTTGCTTTTACCTGCACCAGTCATCATGTGGGTTGTTGAGCTTAAGAGTTGTTCTTAGTCACGGCATCGTAAACGATGACGACGAAACGAAGCGAAAAACGCAACAATTAATTTATTGATACCGTTTTTGGAGAGCAGAATGTAGTGTAGTCTGTACTGCTGTATTAATAAAAGCACTTATGACAAGTGTTTAAATTTCCACATGTTTGTGTCTATTTGCATGAAAAATATTGCATGATGCCTTCGCCGAACATGCAATGTAGACAACTTCTAGCAACAACAACATCAGCCGCAACACCAGCAATAAACCTGACATCCAACAAGACAAAACTCACACGCCGAGTTGAACATGAATACGTAGGCCGCATATTTTGATATAAATCAGACTAGTAAAGGAAACGAGAAACATTTCTCTAGGCTGCTAAGCGTTTTTTCGTAGTTGCCCCTTTAATTTGCATTATTATTAAGCTGATATTTTAAACAGACAACTTTAGACGAATATTGTTACTTAAATTTCAATTAATTTCCAAGAATTGTAGATCGACTTAAGTGTGACACACATGCATATTTCTAACGAAATCAGACATACTTAATGAGTTAGAAGGATATGTTTCAATGGTGGCATCAGGTGCAATTTAACGTTTGGATTTGTATTTGGAAGCTTCCGGAATAAAATTATATAGCCTTAATCATAATCATAGCCGATAATATTTTATACCTCCTTCCTTGGAATATCAATATTTTTATTGAGTATTTTACAACCCCATGAGGTCAGACGTCTTACATATATTAATTAAACAAACAAATTTCAACATATTCTTCGAACTGGCTCTTTCTCGCCAGTTGGTAACATCAAGTATACGGAGGGATGCTTCTGCCCGGTCTTTCCAGAGGAGTCTTGGTCCTCCTTTTTTCCTTCTTACATTGGGTACGTTATCGAAAAACTTTCGCGATGGCTCATCTTCATCCATTCTGATAACATGGCTTAGCCAACCCCATTGGCCTAATTTGATTCGCCTAGCTATGTCCACGTCAGAATATAGATTATATAGCTCTGCGTTCCAGCGACGTCGGTACTCGCAGTTTTCTCTAACATGACCATATATTTTACGGAGAATTTTTATCTCGGAAACTCCCACGTGTTTTTCATACGCCTGCGATATGACCCAAGTTTCGGAGCCATATGTCAAGACAGGTAAAATGAGAGACTGATATAGCTGGACTTTTATCCGTCGAGAGAGGACTTAGTTCCTAAACAGCTTGCTGAGCCCAAAATATCATATATTTCCAAGCACAATTCTCCTATCTATCTCCACGCTGACGTTGTTGTCCTTGTTCACGGCGGATCTAAGGCAGACAATTTCATCTACCACTTCAAAATTAAATCGGTTGGCAACGTTCAAGTGCGGACCAAGTCGAGAGATTTCTCTAGTCGTTGACACCATCAATTTTGTCTTGCCCTCATTAACAGCAAGACCCACCTTCGTTGATTCCTTTTCGATTCTTGAAAATACTGCAGTGTCGTCAGCATACGTCAGCAACATATGGGTTCTCGTGTTAATGGTCTTGCTCGTATTTACTGTAACTTAGCTCATTATTATCTCCATTAAGATGTTGGAGAGATTGCACGAAAGTGTGTCGCCTTGTCTCAGTCCTCGTTTGGTACAGAATGGTTCAGTGAGGTCTTTCCCCACTTTCACTGCTGATTTGGTGTTTGGTCAGCGTCATTCTACAGAGGCGGATCAGTCTTGCCGGAATACTAAGATCAGACATAGCTTCGTACAGTTTTCTCCGTATGGGGCTATCGAAAGCAGCTTTGTAATCGACAAAAAAGGTGGTATGTATCGATTTGCTGTCCGTGGATCTTTTCCAGGATTTGGCGTAGCGTGAATATTTGGTCAGTCGTGGACTTGCCTGGTCTAAAACCGCAATGATAAGGTCCAATCAGGTTTTCAATAATTGGCTATAATCTTTCACATAATATGCTCGACAAGGCCTTATACGCAATGGATAAAAGACTGATACCGCGACAGTTGGAACACAGATCACTCTTTTGGAATATGGAATAATAACAAATATTTTCAACAATGCCAAATTCATTTTAGTAATATCTTTATGACAGTAATTCTGGCAACGGAAATTTCAAATCAATTAATTCTTAAGTTGCTTGGTGTATCCGAAATTATAGAGATTCAGTTGTCACAACCGAATCAACTATGAAAGGCGGTTGTTTCAATTGGCATTCAGTTACGAGGACTCAATGCAGTTGCGACAACCTCAATTCGGTTGTGGCAACCACTGTTTGGTGGTAACACCCGAAGTGATGGTGGCTACAACTTCTTTTCAAATAACTAGTTTAGTGAGTGTCGTTCCACCAGGGGGTAGACTTAAAATTCGTTGCATTTTATCCGGAGGGATCTTAAAACAGCGATGTTCATTTCACATGGACATAATGGAAAGATGGACTGCTTTTCACGATTAAAGCAGAGCACTGACAGCGCTCAAGTAAAATTTGTTTTGCAAGCTTTTATCCTATCATCCCAGTGAGAGGCACACAGATAAATTGGTCTAAAATCAACACCAAGAGGGGGATAAACTTCTATTCTTATGGATCTAAGGCAGAGGCGAGGAAAAAAATTTTAATTTTTACTGGTAATCAAAAGGCAAAATTTTTAAAATAGAGAGTTTCAATGCAAGAAATGACAGAATAATGATAGTAAGCAAAAAATCATCACCGAGAGCCGATCGTCTCATGGAGAAATATCTCTAGCGATACTCCAGCGCAAAGAGGATATAAAAAGCTTTCCACTTTCGCAGCCTGGAATTCATATGGACTCCAAGGCACTGTGGCATCTTGGAAATCGAAAGCATGAAAGTGTTGGCTAGAATAGAATCCAAATGAAGGAAGGTAAATATAGACAGCGAAAATCATTTATAGTAAAGAAAATCTGGGTTCAAAACAGTTAATCTGAGTTATAATAAATTGTGTATCATCACATGGGAGCAAAATAGGTGGACAAACTGGATGTACCGTTTTGAAGCCACATCTACATCGAATTTAACGGAGTGTACACAAACGAATGCATTACACAGTACACATCTTCTATAAAAACATAAAAATAATTTTTTTTACTGAATGTTTTTTTTTTTAACCATATACTTAGGTTCCTTTTGTAAGAGTATGTATTATATTTTCCCGAAAATTCCTTTCTTTTATTAAAAGCTAATGATTTTTTTACGAAAAGGTCCAATTTTTAATAAGAAGTACTTTCTGTAAGAAAACCCGTAAGAGCATGAATTTTTTTACACAGCAGTACTTTTTTTTAAGAACAGGTACTTTTTAGAGAAGTGGTACTCTTTTTAGGAAAAGGTTATGTTTTTAAGAAAATTTACTTATTTTCTGAAAGGCTGCTTATCTCAAGAAAAGAAAAGTTATTATTTTATTTTTACGAAAAGGTACTTTGAAGAAAATGAATGTTTGTAAGAAAAGGTATTTTTTTAAAGAGAAGGTATTTTTTTTAAGAAAATGTTTTTTTAAGAAATGGGAATTTTTACAATTGGTCCTTTTTTCAAGATCAGGTACAATTTTAAGAGTAGATACTTATCTCAAGAAATGTTATTTTATTTTACATAAATGATACTTTTTAAAGAAAGGGTAGTTTTTTAAGTAAAGGCTATTTGTTGTAAGATAATGGACTTTGTTAGGAAAAGGTACTTATTTAAAAAAATTACTTTTTTTCAGAAAAGGTACTTTTTGTAAGAAAATTTATATTTTTAAGCACAGGCGCTACTTTAAAATAAGGTTTTTTTTAACAAAATGTACTATGTTTAAGAATATTTTGAGAGAAGTTGCTTTTTTTAAGAAAACCCACTTAATTAAGAAAATTTTATTTTATTAAACTTCTTTCACTTTGGCTTTTCTAAATTTACGTTTTATTCGGTTTAAAACTACAATATGTAATAAACAGTCTCCACGTAGAAAATTTCCCATTAACCAACCAATTTCCCCCCATATGTTAGTCTAGACACAAACCAAACCGAAAGTAAGAGTGTAAGAGTAAGTGTGCTGCCAAATGTAATGCTCAGGGTTGTATTTCATGGATTTGCCAGTCTTGCACTTTGGCTTTTCAAAATTTAGTTTTTATTGGGTTGAAAACTACAATATGTAATAAACAGGCTCCACCTAGAAAACTTCCCGTTAAACCAAACCAAACCAAACCAAACCAAACCAAACTAAACTAAACCAAACCAAACCAAACCAAACCAAACCAAAAGTACCCAATACTGTTGATAATAATGGGTTGTAATAAAGTAGTTAAAAAAAAGTTGTTTACAATTTTTTCATTTAGGCCCCATCCCGCAAGTGCGTTAAGGAACTTCGTTCCAACAAATCCTGCAGGGACTACGAAGAGCGAACTACAGGCTGACCCACTGGCCATGAGTCGGCTCGGAAATGGTCCAAAAGCGAAGCACTAATGTATTGACACCTCTTTCTCAATCACTATTATATCCCTTCTCCTATAAACTACACGAATGTACGTCTGACCATATTATCGCTGCTAAAATGATAAAACTTTGCGACCGCAATGTTGGTAAAGGGCGCAAAACTGGGCCATTTTGTTTAACAGTTGAGCATTACAAGGATTTTTCGAGAGAAACGGGCACCGAAATTATATGTGCCAGTAACTGATAAGAAAAGAATCCACATCTTATGAACGACGAACTTCTCCACAAATATTCCAACAACGATGATTTCAACCAAATCAAAACAGAGAGATTGATTTTACCTACGCGAAGGTATTCGAGAATACACTAGAAAATTCAAAGATCAGGACGATAAGATGAATCTCAAGGATACACTAGAAGATTTCAAAGATTAGGACGTTTAATATAAATCCCTAATAAGCGTGGTGGGGAGAGAAAAGCCAAAGGGTCGAAACGATTGAAATCATTTAATATATTTTTTAAATGACACCCAACAACTTCCGCGAATTTCTAATGATTTACCCAGTGAAACTCAATAGAAACAAACAAATAAAGAGGAATACATATTATGGACATACAGAACAGTTTAATGTTAATTAACAGTTTTGTTTCGAAATTTGGCAAATAGTTAATTAGCAATAAAACTAAACCTGAAACTCACCTTAGATGCAAATTCAATCACAGAAGCATAGCTAAACTATCTTAACACAATTACCTCATGGACAATAAAAACATTCTTGCATAATCAGCGTTAATTATATAAATAACAATCGACTTGAAACAACGTTGAGCATTACTCTTGAACATTGAACAATTAATCAAAATAAAACGTGCGCCAAACCTCTTTTTTGGCTTCAGAAGCATTTAAAATCCTTAACAAAGGGAAACTTGCAACCAAAATAACAACTCTATTGTTTTGAAAACACTAGATGATGTCTCTCAAATAAACCATACCAAATGCGATAATAATTAATAAGAAATTATTATTTTCAATCTTATATAAATTATTAAGATATCATTTTATTAAAGTTGATTCCATAATTATCTTTAAATTTGCAACACTGAGCAAAATACTTAATTTGTTTGTCTTATAACAAAAGACTCAAACAACAAACCTGAAATATTGATATTTTTATACACTGCGGTGGGTAATCAATACAACTTTTGTTCTTTTTTTTTGGCAGTTGCATCAATTACTCAATATTACTGCTGGCTGGTAAGCGCAAACAGTACTGCGTCCTCTATCTCCAGTTTACAGATATTTGAAAAGCAAAACTTGAAAACTGTGACATAAACTTAAAATCATCATTGAGTTTAACAAAGACTCCATTGAGACCTAAAGCGTTTTAGAAAGCAAAACGTATGGGACATTGTGCTTCTATGACTTTGTGAAGCGTATACAATTGTTTGTTAAATTTAGATTTACAACAGGTCGAAAACCACCAACCAACGCGACAGTGTAACAATTTGTTAAATATGGATTTACAACATGTCGAAAACCACCAACCAACTTGGCAGTGATACAAATAGTCAGAGAACAAATGTGCTAAACGACAAATGTGCCGACAACCGGACGGAGTGACTATGGATAGCTCAACTGACATCAACACACGTGCATAGCAGCATTCGACGATAGGAAACCCACTCGCAAGATAAACTAAAAGAAGATATACAAGAATTAGCGGCATAGAAACCTGTAGCGCATATTAGTTGCAAATTTGCATTATAATCCAATTGATCGCATACATTTAAACTACTTTAAGAAATTCTAGGGGATACTATTGATAGTATTTGCGTTTACAGTCCATTAGACTGATTGACCGTCATTGCTTCTGTTTCTGTAATGAATCAGTTTGCTTCGATTACAGAATAGAAACACCTGTTGCCAGTTGTCAATACTATTAATTTTTCCTCAACGAATTAAAATACACTGAAGGGAAAAGCATCGTCACAGGAATGAAAATGTTGATCACCCCAACAACTTTTGTCATCGAAAGTGAGCTAACGTACAGTTTCATTCCCGCTATGATAATGTGTTCATCAACTGCAAATTGTTTGTTACTGTGGTGAAAGTATGGGTTTTGCTGCAATGAATTTGTTTCATTATTGCAACGAATTTGTTTCGTTGCTGCAATGAATTTGTTTCATTGCAGGTATTTTGATTAAAAAATATTGAATTTTTGCTTCGAAAATGGTCTCAATTATATAAATATATTAAATCCATTCCATGTCGAAACACACGTCTGTAGAAGATTGTTGTAGTCGAGGGGTTGAGTGTTATTGTGGACGTCACATTCAGGTCCTGCAATTAAAAACAAATATGTGGAATTTATTATTAAGATTTCTAATTAAGATATTTACATACGATATCTATCTATGTCTGTACTTACCATGAACATAAGCTCTACTTCCCTATGCTCTACTCCTTTAACATAGAAACGCATCATTGTTTTCTTAAATCATGCAATTGTTGTTGTGTTGACGGTTCTGTCATACAATTGTAGCACCAAATCTCCCTGTCGTTCTGTCAGTAATCGCTCTGTAAGCATTTTCTGCAAGTGCTCTTTTATTTATCTTAACAAAATTTCTTAAAATTTCGATTGGATTCATTTAAAATATATTTTTATGATCGTCTTACTTGAAACACTTTGTATCTTTGACTTCTTCGTTTTCATTTGGAATACAAACACAACGTCCAAATACCATCGAAACAAGCGCGAGAGAATTATGGTTAAAACACAAAAACATGAAAATTTTCTTCCGATTTGTACCGCCTCGCGGATCCACACACACAAATGTTCAGTTACATATTTCGGGGATGTTATTCTGCCATCGATGCTTCACTTTCTTTGCTGCCGTGTTGCTCCTTGCATTCTGTCTTTTTGATTTATAGAAACTCAATATTCACAATCGAATACAGCAAACACATAAATTCACACAATTTATTTTTCACAATAAAAGATTATTACTAAGTATAACCAAATAGTCTTTTTAAACATTTGTATTTAAATTACTCCAGCGGAGAAATATGTCTACCACTTTTAGCTGTGGCAAAGGAACTGATGTAAGATATGTACGTGACCCACCACTCACTCACACCATTTTCTCTTGTTGTCCTCTTTTTTAAGCTCGTTAATTTTCTTCATAAATATTAGTTTCGTTGCAGTAACGAAATTTTTTCGTCAACTATAAATGTTGACAAATTTTTATAGTATAAATATTAAAAATATACTATAAAAATTAAGGGATAAACCAATTTTCTACAAAATTTAAATTAAATATAATTGTTGCAGGAACGAAAGGTAAGTTGTTGCAGCAACGAAATGAAAAATTTTCAAAGGAATAAGGAATGAAATTTTTCGATGCAGCGACTACCAAATTATCGGATATACGACACTTTTCACTATACCCAAAAATCAAAGAGAAGTAAATTGTAAATATAAAATTACATATTATATCAAATGCGCGTATATTTGAGTACTTGTACGCCGTTCGTTACAATATTTAAAAATTAATGTTAGGCTCCCCAAAAATTATGCAAGTTGTTCGTCAAATTTGTACAACTACGCTGAAAGAAAACCGCTTCGTCGCGTGTATGAGAAATATATAACAGTGAGTGATCACATAGAGGGTAAAAATCCAAGGGAAAATGGCCATTATGTGTGGCCGGTTAACTGAATTCCGACCGATTAACCGGTCTTCGGTTTCGTGGAAATATATATTTTCGGAGAACCAGATTCACCGGTTATTTCAAAACGATTAACCGGTTTTCGGGGTTTTAAAGAACTTTTAAACAATTTATATTACAACACAGAATATCAAACCTAAAGCCTGTTTAATTGTTCACTATGGTTAATGAAACCATCAGACAAACGGAAAAGACTTTGCCAACGAATTATTTCAACGCCTGTTTCCCAAAAAAAGTTGAACAATGGAAATAGAAGATGTATCTGCAACTCCGATTTAGATTTAAGTTCCGGAGCTAATAACAACACAAGTATTATGTTAGCCGGACTGCTTAAATCATGAAACAGTATTCATAATCCTAATAAATTTAAACTTTCAAACGAAAATTTACTCAATGAAGATTTTGCCGATTTGGAAAAGTCAAATAAGAGAACAGATAGGTTGAATAATGGTCAAAACTGGTTAGCGTCAGCCTATTATAAAGGGTATCCCAGTAAGATTGCACGTTTTAAATTTAGTGTCATAATTTTTAGTGCAAATGGCAACTCTAAAATTTGGCAGCTGTCACATATGTGTATTCCGTTTATTAAAAATGGAGTGTTCTACGAAAGAAAAACGAGTTATAATTGTGAAAACTTATTACAAAAATTTGGAAAGTTATACTGAGACCGCTCGCAAACTTCGAAGAATTTTCAGTCAAGAAAGTGCACCTAATGTGTCAACCATTCGAAGAGTGTAAACATCATTAATTTTCATGATAATTGCGTACGTGCGTGATCGTGAAAGGTTGAAATATTGTCGTGCGTATCAATTTGTTTGACGTGATCGTGAGTGAAAATTTAATGGACCTAAGTTTAAAGTCCTACTTATTTAACGTGGGCATTTACATAATCGCAATCAGAGTTGAATAGAATTTTGGAGTACGGTAAAGAATTAGCAAACATATACGATGAATTTGAGATAAATATCAAATCATTTAAAACTTTTATTCTATCGGGTGTTTTTTTTAGGGGTATAGAACTTCGAGTTGAATTAAAACACAAGAAAATCGTTTTAATGTCCATCAGTTTGGCTTTATTGGAAGGATAATTTTATGCCATTAATGTTTAAATATGATTTCGGGCATGTGGCCGCCGCGGCTGGCTCGAATAAAGCAAATTCTACAGGTCCAATTTTCAACCACTTTTTCGAGCATATGGGGCCGTATGTCGGCAATAACGCCACGAATGTTGGCTTCCAATTCCCCTAACGTTCCTGGTTTGTTGGCGTAGACGAGCGACTTCACATATCCCCAAAGAAAATAATCCAATGGTGTCAAATCACACGATCTTGGTGGCCAATTGACAGGTCCATTCCGCGAAATTATGCGCTCATCGAATGTTTCCTTCAATAAATCGATTGTGACGTGCGCTGTGTGGCATTTAGCGCCGTCTTGTTGGAACCACAACTCATCCACATTCATGCCATCCAATTCGGGAACAAAATAGTCGGTTATCATGGCTCTATACCGGTCTCCATTAACGGTAACTGCCTCTCCAGCATTATTTCGGAAGAAGTATGGCCCAATGACTCCACCAGCCCATAGAGCACACCAAACAGTCAGTTTTTGTGGATGTAATGGCGTCTCAAGGGTCTCATGTGGATTCTCTTCACTCCAAATGCGGCAATTTTGCTTGTTGACGTAGCCATTCTACCAAAAATGAGCCTCATCACTGAACAAAATTTTGCGATGAAAATGGAAGGAGCTTGCGGTAAAGTTCGCGAACTGAACCATTATTTTCGAAATAAATTTGCACGATTTGCAAGCGTTGTTCTTTTGTCAACCTGTTCATGATGAAATGGCAAACCAAACTGAACATAAATGACATTAGAGTTGCCAGATTTGACCACAAAATGCCAGTTTTATCTCTATTCGAAAAACAAACCTCTAAAAAAAACACCCGATACTATGTATTTATTTATATTGTGTATTTTATTTATATTGTATATATGACACGAATGTTAAAGGCGACATTAATCACATTAAAATTTAACGAATTGTCTCTATAATAGTTTCACAAACGCCACTTATGTCTCACATCAGCTGTGGCCGAAATATGTTGGACATAATCGAAAGCATTTTGTTACGCATTAAGCCAATTAATTACTAAATATGATTAAAAAAAAAATTAATAAACCAACGAACAAAAACATTTTCTATTGTTATAAGATAAAAATAAATGGTTTCCCATTACATCCCATGAAGGGACTGGGGAGAACTTCTCACAATCACTGAGCTGTGCGCTTTCCAGTTTCCACTCACTGATTGGGACCTACAGTTTTACACCGATTCCGAACGGTAATTTGAGAAGCTTTTTCATGGCTAGATACTCGATAGTGTCGCCGTCACTATGCGAGGTGACCGCCGCCGAAAGAAATTTTATTTATTTTTTTTTTTTTGAAGGTGGTTAGAGCCGGGTTCGAACCCCGGATCTCATGTACAAGAGCCGCGCACACTAACCATTGCACCACCGATTAAACATATATTGTTATAAGGTATGTCAGTTTAACTTTCATTTAATGTCAAAAAATAATTATATTTAATTGGAGGTTAATAGTTTAATGGGATGCTAGTTACAAATTGTTAAACTTAAATTATATTTGTAACTTCCATTTATGAAAATTTAGAAACTGCATTTTTCGTGTGCAAATTTTTGCTGTCCAATAAAATTGTTGCTGGGTTTTTTTTTATGGAGAAATAATATTTGTAACAGACATCTTCTTTATTTTCCAGGATCTATTTCAATATTTCTGTCATTTAATTATGCAAGTTTTTTCGTTTATTATCTTCTGGCGGGCATTGTATTATTGTAACTGACATTATAAAGGACTTGCGGCGACATTTAAACACGCACCTGGTTTGATTGTTAGATGGTGGTATATTTATAAATAGTCTGGCTGCTCAACACTATTATAAAATAGACACAATGGCTAAAACGTTTAAATGAATTTAGTAGTCATAAATTATATATCCACCTGAGATTAGAATTTCTAAATGTCATTAGACAGGAAGCGAATTTAAAAATGATGATACATTTTAAATAATAATAACACCGTGACACACATTTCAACTTTTTTTGTCACCCATGAACAAAACTATATAAAAGTGAATCAAGAGACCATACGTAGTATAACCGCATACTCAGTTTTCCATTTTGTGATCTTGTCTCCTTTTTAAAGGACTTTTAATTTTGAAAGGATATACAAGTTTGATCAATTTATATTTGTAATTTTACAAGTCCTACAATAGGGACATAGGTACTATACGAAAGAGGATAACCACTGATGTTTAATAAAATTTTTTGTTTTAATTTATCAGGACGAAAAACTACGAAAAACATCGTTTGAAATTATAAATGCTTAAAAACAGAAATGCTTAAAAGTATAGTTTCCTACGATAAGTTCACTGAAAATCTTCAAGGATATTCTAGGATAAAAATTTCAAAGGATATTTTTCGTATTTTTTCGTCCTGATAAATTAAAAAAAATTAGTTTTCCTCATCCCCTTTCATTTGATATCCATGTCTCCATCGTAGAGCTTGCAAAAGTACGAATAAAAAATATGCGAACTTGTCCTAACCTTTAAATGTCCTTTAAAAAGGAGACAAGATCACGAAATGAAAAACTGAGTATGCAGTTGTACTGCGTGTGGTCTCTAGTTTCACTTTTATATAGTTTCCATCATGGGTGAAAATTTGTGTCGAACGGTGTAATATTATAAAGAGGAAGTGTTTGTGAGTTTGTATGTAGGGGGTAATCTTCTAAACTACTTAAAAATTCTTTTACAAGTAGAATGATACATTATCACTGAGTATATATATTAACCTACAATTCCATGAAATTCCATGATAAAGTCTATATTTTGATCAGAATTCTTAATTGTCAAACATCAGAATTATTTGTCGATGTTATTGACAGATTAAAAATCGGTCTCACTAAATACAAGTTGCTACTACCGAATTTTAGTTGTATTAACCTCACTCGTAAACCTCACTCATTTTAAATGGAAGAAACAACTAATAAAAAGTACAATATTAGAATTCGAATTCAAATCATAGTCACTGTAATCATAATTTAGTTTCTGTTACAAAAACACTTGTTACAAAGTTATGTATTCGATTTTCCACAAGAGGCTTTATTGTTAGAGAGAAACTAAATATATTGGAATGTTACACGAGGGACTTTACAGAAAAAGTATTATTTTAAACAGAAACTGATAAACAAAGTTGTTAAAAAACAATAAAGTGTATAGATATCAGCCAGCGAAGAATACATATGTGACCTGTTCCACGAAAACGGACCTTTGCGCCGAAAATTTTTTTTTTACTTTTTGAGTGATTATTATAGGAAAAAAACCGCTCTTTCAAATGACGCAAACCGCATGTTTCTATGTCTTTTAGTTTTTTTACAAATCACCTGTAAAGATGATTTCTTCCGGGTGCAGTGCGGCCGGATTAGTGCAGGGTTTGTTCTTCGATGCGTGAATTCGCATCACAACACCATGGCGATCGAAATGTAGGAGTAAACTCTTATACCTCTTCAGTCCACAAACGTGTAGAAATAGAAACATTTTGCGGCAGATGGGCAACTGATGAAAGTAAAAAAGTACGTGACCTTTTGAGCTGTCTTGAGTTGACTTACGTCCATACTTGATTTTCGCCAATATATCTTTATAGGCGTCATTGAAATCGACATGCCCTTTACCAGACTGAATTTGGCTTAGAATAACTAAATCTTGTTCATCTTTCTGTAATTCCAAAACAATTATTTCTTGCAAAAACAATTCGTTCTTCCGGAATTACAGTAGTGCATCCATTCGAACAGCAAGGTTTTTCTAAAAACTGCGATAAAGTTTGCTCTTCCTCAATATCTTGAAGAGGTAATTGCAGCGCTTCTGAAACTTCTGGCGATGAAAATGCATCCGACTCATCACCGACTAGGTAAACATTCTTCCAAACAATCGCTGAAGTATTGTTCTTCAACACTCTTAAATTCGTCTTCCAGACACATTTTCTTACGTTAATTAAGATTTATTTTAACCTGAAATTAATTAAATAATAGATAAATTAAATAATAATAAATAATAGATTTAATTCTATCGGCATAAATCCAAAACATTGATAATTTGATAAGGAATAAAACAGCTCTAGTAATTTTGAAAACAAAATTAGCAAAAACAGGTTTTTAACTGTTAGAAATATTTTTCATAGGGGCAACACTGCATAGTGAACATCGTACAAAGTACCAGAGAGTCGAAATACATCGCCAGATGATCCGGTTGAAGGAAGAGTTGCATGACCATGCGCAAAACACGGAAAATCGAAGCGCGTTTTTCCCCATAACTTCTTTTCGACGCAGGGGTCCCTTTTCGTGGAGCAAGTCACATATTATATTAAATTGAGGTGAAGTGAGATTTTTAAATATAATCGTTGAATATAACGCCACTATTGACGCCTTCACAAAAACGTGTAAACAATTGTGGAGACTTGTCTGGAGGAGATATAATTCTGGATGACACAAATTAACTTAAACATACTTATGATACCCAGGGTAACCCATCCCCATTTTTTTTAGAAAAACTCTCTGTATCTGGAAAATGAAGAGTCCAATCGAAAAAATACCAAATTTTTCGAGTTCCTAAGGGTTGCTCACAAATAATTCCAATTTAATTTAATTTAATTTCGTCTAATGGAGATATACATTCCTTACAGACTACTTCTTAATAGCAAATTAATTCTAACATCTTTTTAAATTCACTTAAATTTAAAGAAAAATCAATGTCATGTAATGAGCAAATTTAGTTAAATTCTCTTAGACATCGTAAAATAGGTTCATTCATGAAACAATTCGTTCTACGACAGGGTATATGGAAGAATTCAAATTGGTGCAATCTTCTCGAAGGCACATTCAAGGATATTAGATTCAACAAATAAGGACTATCAGTAATTCCACAAATGATTTTGTAAATAAACATAATAGATTGAAGACTTCTTCGCTTGCATAACAGCGGCAGGCATGAAATATTTATTTTTCAACAAATCGCTAAAATAAAAAAATGGCTATATCTCGGAAACGGTGCGTCCAATCGCAAAACTAACAAAGTTTTGACCTCTAAAGAAGGCTTTCATTTATAGATATCTTCAATACGGTATCACTTTTATTTTTAAAAAATCGCAAAAAAAACTACAATTTCTGGAATCAAAAATCGCTAAAACACCGCTGTGCCAATATCTCGGAAACGGAGCGTCCAATCCAAAATAAAACTAGTTTTTATTTTGTTCAAAAAATCATTAAAATATGAAAAACGCTGAAATAAAAAAATCAATGAGTGTTCGAACTCACGGATGATGTGTTAACACCTTTTTGCTACACGGTACCTGTTCGATTTCTATGAACACATTCGTAAATGTTACATTGGAAAATTAAAAATAATAGTTTTTTTGTATACACCGGGCAAGGCTGAACATCAAATGACTCGCTTTGTTTGGCCATAGCAACATAAACGAAACAACCAAACACACAACATCACACATACTTTGTACGAAGTAGCTGACGTATACGTGTGTCACATAACCACATGTTTACCATATCAACAGCAACCAAACAGCCAAACACACAACATCACACATACTTTGTACGAAGTAGCTGACGTATTAATGTGTCACCATAACGTCGACTGCGCAAGCCCACTTTGCGTGGCTATGCTTCATATATCCGTTCAACAACAGCAACAGACCCATGTACATATATACATTATTATGTTAATACATACGTATTGACACAATTTCGTTTGCCTCACCTCTGCCACACAACTCTTTCATTGCTCTCTTGCTCGCTCATTTTTGTTTAACATCTCATTATTCTCTTTCGCAGTCGCAGAAAATCTGGTTTTAGCAGCAGCATAAAATCTGGTTTTAGCAGCAGCATAAAATCTGACTTTGATAGATTTAGTCCTTATACGCCGCGTTAACACATCAAAAATGGCTATAACTCGGGCGTACATACATATGTGAGTTTTAGCTATTTTATATTTGAAAAATTTTAGTTTAACGGATTTTAAGTGACGCCGTATTAGAGGCATCCTAACTATGGAGGTAAAAAATTTATAGCTTTTGCGGTTGGACGCACCGTTTCCGAGTTATAGCAATTTTTTTATTTTAGCGATTTATCTATTTTCGCGATTTTTAGAAAAAAAAATATTTCATGCGAACGGGAACACTTTGTGAGAAAACTTTAGAAACACGTTCAAATTTGATATTTTTGCGATTGGATGCTGAGTTTTCGAGATATAGAATTTTTTCATATTTCCGATTAAAAATGGGCACGATATACGAACCCTGGTTATAAATAATAATGTATTTGTTTATATTTAAATATAAAATACACAATATTAATAAAAAAAAATTTTTTTTCTTTAAAATTCATAATGGGGTAAAGCATCAATCACCAAATGGTTGTGACAGCCATTAAATTCAAGTACATAATTAGTTGAGCATACCAATATATTATTTGGTACAGCCGAATCAGTTTTTACATATTTCGTTCATCCAACTAATATAATATTCACCACTGGGGGGATAATTTAATTGCTACAACTAAAACTCGATTGACAGATCACATTTATTTCTTGTTGCTGTGGCTTCAACTAAATATTTCAGTACTTGTAACCAAAACTGAATTACAAATCAATTGATATTCACAACATTTGGTGATAAAGAATAAACTTATTGGTATTCACAACTGAAAAATGTGATAGTCCAAGGGACCGCCAAATTTTAGTTGGATGTTAATATAGTTTTGGCTACGAATCTCTTCTCATTGTGTACGCTGCACTTAGTAGTCTCTTGTGTACCATTGCATTGACCGCTCTACCGTGGTTCAGAGTCGATTTCCATCGCCTACAATTTAATAACTTTGGAACTAATAAACATTTTTGTAATGCTAATTGTAGCATTTGTAAACATGACAATTTTATATAGTGTTTTGTATTTTAATCTTGATTTCTAGGCACAAAATGTTTTTAAATTCTAAATTCCACAATTTTATTAAAATGCGCTTTTAAAAATCTTCTAATTATTTATCATTATTGGAAAAGACTCTTAAAGTTTAACTGAAAGTATTAAATAATAATAATAATATTACAATACCCTAAAACTTATATTTTTCATCAGGACAGTTCACCCAATTATTGCGTTGATGTAGCTATTTCCTTTTAAAGGAAATTCGTTTTCAAATTCAATCACATTTCTCAATTGGTCTCAATGGTTTCATTTTAGCCGTCTGCCATTTAAGTGAATTTATAATTTCATGCGTTTGGTACAAATGCCAAAACAACATTGTGCGCCATCAGCATCAACTCGACGACAACACACTTTAGCTATTTATTACTAAATGGTGATAGTTACACACTTGATGCCGCATTTTTTGAAATAGGAAATGAAAACAAAAAAATTGTAGTTTCGTTATAACTACTGGTGTACAGGTATCGACAACAGTCAGCAAACATTTTGCTCGCTGTTCCTTTTTGGAATTGTTGGGGCAAAGTAATAACTACTTTGGCAAATATTAATAACTTTAATGAAAGATTGTCTTTAATAATTCGGTCGTCCCACATTTAAAACGAAATGCGACATGGGTTCGAATATATAAAAGGTAACACTGCCAATTCTAAGTTGAAATGCAGTTATGTACTTAAATATTGAACAATTTCGCGAATAACTATAGACTGCTAGTTATTATTTGGTTCCAAAATATTGCGATCCACGGAATAAATCGAAATTCAACCATGTGCTACAGTTGAAAAAGCTTTTTAATATTTTCTCCAAAACCGGTGTCGGGAACATATGTCTTCTAAGTGTCTCCGACGTATCATTTGAGTCAGTTTAAATTAAATAGAAAGCCATCTCTTTGCGCTCACTAGGGTATATGGAGAAAATGCCGTACGTAGTATGCTTCACCAATTTTGCAAATTTTTTAAAAATTTCAAGCTGCGGCAACATGAAGCGTGTTTGGGAGAAGCACTTTCAAGTATCTAGTTTCTACATACTTAGCATTTGATCGTATCAATTGTGATGTACTCAAGCGTTTCCACTCACACTTTATATTCAGGGCGCAAATATCTATTTGCTCGAATGGCCGATTACATTTCCAATTATATTTTTAAAATTTGGCATTCACTTCCACTTTCAACTGCATATATATAAAGGGTTCTTTAACAGAGACGCTACAAAAGTAAATCGATAGGGGCAGCAAACGACGCCATATTTTTTTCCGCTCTTTTGACATTTCTCTTCAGTAAGGTTTGCCATTTCATCATGGAAAGATATACGAGCCAACAACGAGTCGAAATTACTAAAATTTACTACCGAAATTTGGAGTCAGTGGCCTCAACTTTAAGAGGCCAACTTTAAGAAGCCTCAACAATCAGCCATGAGGCTCATTTCTGGCTGAATGGCTTCGTCAATAAGCAAACTATGCGTTATTGGTCAGACAGCAATCCACACGTAATCCATGAGTCATCATTGCATCCCGAAAAAATTACGGTTTGGTGCGGTTTATGGGCCGGCGGCGTCATTGGGCCGTACTTCTTCCGTGATGATCAAGACCGGCACATTACTGTGAATGCGAATCACTACCGTTCAATGATAACCGAATATTTTTAGCCCCAATTGGATAATATGGACTTGGAGGACATGTGGTCCCAACAGGACGGCGCCACAAGCAACACAGCGAATGCTACAATCAATTTATTGGAACACAAGTTTGGTGAACGTGTTATCTCACGAAATGGCCCAGTCGCTTGGCCGCCTCGGTCGTGCGATTTGACGCCGTTAGATTATTTCCTGTGGGGCTACGTCAAGTCTATGGTCTAATATCGAACGTGAAATTGCAGCAGTATCGGACGATTTATGCTTGAAAACCGTCGAAAATTGGGTGCAGCGTCTGGACTTCTGCAAGCGAGACCGTGGTGGCCATGCAAAAGAAATCGAGTTCCATACATAATTGCATCGAACGTACTTTCACAGGAAAAAAGAATTTCATTGGTATCTAAAACCGGTTTTGTTTTATTTAAAAAAACTTTTGTAGTGCTCTTATTGCAAAACCCGTTATAACAATAAAAATGTTGCTTAAGTCTTGTGTGCTTTTTTTTTCAATCACTAAAGATATTTTATCGCTACCGGTACGTGAGATGTCCAATGATGATGAGACAATCGATCACAATTTGGACGACGAGGTACCATGTATTTCATTTTTTCGAAAATGTTGGATACATTTTGTAAATAACGGTTTATAACTTGTAAAATTTCTATGAAAATTAAAGAAACTAAGATGCACTTTAAAAGACAAATAAATTCCAATCAAAAAAAGTTTTGAATTTGCAGTTACTCTTCAAGAGTTGTACCATGTTAAGCTTTTACCCACTGAATGAAACTAATAATATTATAAACTAATAATATTGTAATATTATTATTTTACACTTTGGCATCGGATTTACTTTAAACATTGAATTAATGAATATTTGAAATGAAACAGATTCTGTTTCTGAGGTTGTGACGGTGATGTAACTATTCCTTGGCCAACACGTTCTGCGACATCATGTACCACAGACTGTCGTTGAAATGTATGCGTTACTTCGTGAAATAATTTGTTGGTTTCCCATTTTTCTGGATCTATTTGTAAAACATCAATAGAATGTTGGACGCTTCAAAAATAGGAAGGATGGTTTGAAATAAAACTTTGGGTTTGTTTATTTTGAATCATGTGTTCTCTTAAATCTGTTTTTCCTACTCGCTGAAACATCTGTAGTTTTTGTAGTTTGAATGCCAACATAACGTGTTTGTAGCTTGTCGCAAATATAGTATATTTGTGTACAAAAATATTGTGTTTGCTACGCAATATTACATGTTGGAGACACAATAACTAATAGGCTATCATATATGTTTTCTAACCCAAATGTTGCTTTGTTTGTTTAAAACTGGTGAAAAAGACTGACAGACAACAAAGGAACAAAAAGGCAGAAGGTCTTCAATTCATTAAAACAATGATTGCAAACATATATATGCTTCCTGTAATATGGTGCTGGGGCTGTTGTTTTTCACCGTGTAATACTTTGACGTTACTTAGCTCGGGGGTCGTCAACTTTAGGCGTAAGAAACGGCAGTGGAGAAAGCGCGAGAGTGAGAAAATTGAGACTTACAGAAGGAAGAACGAAGCCCGAAAATTCTACCAAAAAGTTAAAAACGGAACTAATGGACATGGTTCAGGGCCCCCCTTCTGTAAAGACAAGGGCGGAAAGAGCATTTCTCCGCGTTACTAGTACCTGAGATATCCGATGACGATGGGACAATCGATCACAATATGGACGACGACGTAGATTGCCCCCCTCCTAACCAAGACGAGGTCAGAACAGCTATAGCCCGGCTTAAGAACAACAAAGCCGCAGGAGCCGATGGATTACCGGCGGAGCTGTTTAAGACTGGCGGCGATGAGCTGATAAGGTGCATGCATCAGCTCATTAGGAAAATTTGGTTAGATGAATGCATGCCCGGCGATTGGAGTCTCAGTGTACTATGTCCCATATTTAAAAAAAAACTGACCCGAGTCTCTGTGGAATAAGCCTTTTATCCATAGCATATAAGGTTCTATCAAGTATAATGTGCGAAAGACTAAAACCAATTATCGCTGACCTGATTGGACCATACCAGTGTGGCTTTAGGCCTGGAAAATCGACAACTGACCAGATTTTCACGCTACGTCAAATCCTGGAGAAGACCCACGAAAAACAAATCGACACCTATCATCTATTTATCGATTATAAAGCGGCCTCCGATAGTCCGATACGGGAGAAACTCTATGAAGCACTGTCTGAGCTTGGTATTCCTGCAAAACTCATACGCCTTTGTAGGATGACCTTGACGAACACCAAATCCGCAGTGAAAGTTGGTAAGGATCTTACCGAACCTTTCGAAATTAAGCGAGGCCTCAGGCAAGGCGACACCCTATCTCTTTAACATCTTAAGGGAGATCATTCTGAGAAAAGCTGCAGTCAACATGAATAAAACCATCAGCAGCAAAAGTCACATGCTGCTCGCGTATGCTGATGATATAGATATCATTGAGCGCACAATTAGAGAAGTTACTGCGGTTTTTTCGAGAATTGAGAAGGAGTCAGCAAAAGTGGGTCTGACGGTAAATGAGGACAAGACAAAATTAATGGTTTCAACTAACAGGGCTTCCACGCGATTAGACCAAAGCGTGAACGTTGATAACCGTTATAACTTCGAGGTAGTGAACGAATTTATATACCTCGGATCTGCCGTGAACAAAAACAACAACGTCAGCCTTGAGATCAAGCGGAGAATTATGCTTGCGAATAGATGTTATTTTGGGCTAAGCAAGCACTTTAGAGATAAAGCCCTCTCTCGAGTAACAAAAGTCCAGCTGTACCAGACTCTCACTCAACCTGTCTTGATTTATGGCCCAGAATCCTGGGTCCTATCGCAAGCAGACGAAACATATGTAGGAGTCTTCGAGAGAAAAATACTCCGAAAAATGTATGGCCCTATAGTGCACAACGCATGAATCATGAGCTGTATGAGCTTTATCCTGACATTGACATAGTTAAGCGGATCAAGATAACGCGATAGCGCTGGCTAGGCCATGTCAGTAGAATGGATGAAGATGAACCAGCGCGAAGGGTTTTCGAAACCGAACTCGAAGGAAGACGAAAAATAGGAAGACCAAGACTCCGCTTGAGGGATCAGGTTGACGAATCCCTGCGTACACTTGGTATTGCCAACTGGAGAAATAAAGCAAAAGATCGAACTGGTTGGCGAAATATATTATCTTCGTTTTGTAAGGTCCCTGACCCCCCGGGGTTGTCTGAGACCCGATAAGTAAGTAAGTAAGTCGCTTAGCGCATGCAAATTTTTCATTAATGCAATGTTTAAAGCAACTCCGTTGAAAAAATGGTAAATAGTTTATAATATTATTAGTTTCACATAATGTGTATAAAGCTTTTAAATAGTATAACTCTGGAACAGACACAATACAATTTTTGTTTTCACAGAATTGCTTGAAATTTATCTGTCTTTATTATCTGTCCATCGTTATTAGTTTTTAAATTTAAATATAAATTTTAAGAGTTATAAAGCTTTATGTACAAATTTTATGCAAAATTTACGAAAAAAATTAATACATGATACATGAGCAAAATTATTGCCAAACCTGGTTTCTTACGCAAATAGAAAAAAAGTTTGGACGTTTTTCTTTAAAAGTGTTGGCCTACAAACTAAGAAAATCGTCGTTAGAAAAACATACCCGATTTTTGGGGTAAATTCGTCTTGTACGATCTCTAAACCTGTTCCGAAAAACCTGGAAATAATCTCAAAAGTACTCTACCCTATAAGCTTTAAAATTATGCTTGAGCAACCATGAAAATCGAAGAAGAAAATTCTTTGGGACACTCTAAGCAACATATCAGTGATTACGACCATATTTTTCATGGTTTTTATAATTTTCTACAATAAAAATCTTTCCTTTTCAGAAATTGAAGGACAGTTGTCAACATTGAACATTTCTTCGTACATTTTTTTATTGTCTTAGCAACATTGAATATTGTTAGATACATGTTGCTGTTATTTCGCGTGAAGACCTAGTACAGCACGTGTAAAATATTTCGCCGATATTTCTCCGACATATTTTAAGATCAACATTATCACATGTAAATCTTAGAACGTGTGCCTTAAAAAGTTCGAACGGTTATTCATTTTCAGAAAACCGCCTCTTGGTGGATGCCCAATCAACCCTTGGAATTGTTTTCGGATTTGAATACTCTACTACCCGCCATGTTTAACCCATACACATCATCGTGGCGAATGTGTAATGAACGTTTACCTATTACCCACAGGGTACGGGGAAAACAATGGGTAGCTACCCACGAAAATGGGGAATTACCCATCACGATTACCCATTACGCTCAGGGTAATGGGGAAAATAATGGGTAGCTACCCACGAAAATTGGGAATTACCCATCACGATTACTCATTGCCCTCAGGGTAATGGGAATAATAATGGGTAGATACCCACGACAATGGGGAGATACTCATCATGATTACCCATTACCCTCAGGGAAATGGGGAAAATAATCGGCAGCTACCTACGACAATGGATAATGGATTACCGAGGGTAACCCATCCCCATTTTTGATCGAAAATATGAAAAAATTAGGAAAAATCTCTATATCTCGAAAACGGAGCGTCCAATCGAAAAATTATCCAATTTTTCCAGCTTTATAAAGGGTTTTCATAAAGTGATCCAATTTTGTTTTCGAAAAATCGCCAAAATAAGAAAATCGCTAAAATAAAAAAGTGGCTATAATTCGCAAACGTCCTATCGAAAAATTAATAAAATTTTTTTTTCTTCATGTATACTTTATTAATGCAATCTATTTCCTTATATATAATATTTACCATTATTTGTGGCGAATTTGTATATCGAATAGTTATGATCCACTGATCATTCTATTCTAGATTTTATATATTATCTTATAAGTAATTACAGAAAGTATTCAACTGCTGAAAAATTTGCTACTGATTTTAAGATTAGTAGGGAGAACTGTTCGTCTTGATGTTAAGAGATCCTGGGGACCTGTTCTCTTAAGCCTTCTGAATGTTATGGTATTTGCCATCAGATTTACTGCTAGGGGATTAGATTGGACGCTCCTTTTCCGACAGATAAACATGAGGACTTTGTAGCAATTTTTTGTTTGAAAAATTTTATTTTTAGCGATTTTTTTAAAAAAAAAAGTGATGCCATATTGGAGACACCCATTGGTTAAAGCCTCCTAAGGAGGTAAAATTTTTATTATTTTTTCGATTTCGACCCTGTAGGTAATGGGTAATCGTGATGGGTAATTCCCCATTTTCGTGGGTAGCTCCCATTATTTTCCCCATACCCTGTACGTAATGGGTAAACGGTAACCCAGCGTAACTCATTACCCACTAAATACGAACCCTGCTCTACTACAAATGCAACCATCATTTCAAATTAACATAGGCCGGCATAGTAAGCGGATGCCTGCACATTTACTTCCTCTTCTCAATATTTATGCATTCATAGTAATTTATCCCCAAATTCGATTAACCGATTAGTCGTATAAATTTAACCGGTTTATTTGTTATTCGAAATTTGGGATTTTTAAACTATCCGATCGAGTAATGGTGCTAAATTTTCCGGTTAACCGGTAACGATTAATCGATTAAATACCGTTGGCAGTAGGATTCATTTTTCCAAAGGCCAGTTAACTGCTACAACAAGGGTGATTTTGCCAACCTGTTTTGGTATCTCCCATACAAAAATTGTGTGGTCCTTTATGAAATTTAAATTTTGGAAATAATTAGTCTACCGGCCCTCTGCTGTGAGAAGTGGGTGACTTTGCGCTCCAATTTGGTACCCCCTATACAAAATATGGGTGGCAGCCCTCTGCTGTGAGAAGTGGGTGATTTTGCACTCCAATCTGGTACCCCCCATACAAAATATGGGTGGCAGCCCTCTGCTGTGAGAAATGGGTGATATTGCACTCCAATCTGGAACCCCCCATACAAAACATGGGTGGCAGCCCTTTGATTGATGAGGTATTTCCCGTAAACCATAACCGATATTGACAAAATTTGGCTCGGGTAAAGGTTTCATCAAAAGCTACCTTGTAAATAAAAACGTACAACATTGGCACGTCCATTTTCACCTCCCTTAGTCCGGTTGGCCTACAAGATATCTCCTGTAACTCACAACCGATATGATTGAAATTTGGTACCAGGAAATATTTTGTCAAAAGCTACTTTGTAATTAAAAAGAGATAACTTTGCCGCACCCATTTGTGTACCTTCCATACAAAAAGTCGGGCAACTGTTCGGTGATAAATTCGATATCTCACGTGAACCAAAACCGACCTTAATGAAATTTGGTACTAACCAATATTTTGTCAAAGGCTACTGTGTAATAAAATCACATCACCTGTCAGGGGACACAAGGTTGGAATGAAGTTCCTTTCGCTATATATTATGTACTAGTTAGTTCCAACAAAATACAAACATTTAATACAAACATTTAAATGGTTAAAGATCCAAATATACTTTTTGTAAAATGACCAACTTTCTTTAAGAAATTTATTTATGGAAAGTATTTATAAAAAAATATATATATATATGTAGGTCCTTTTAGCAAGAATATCGATGGTGTTGCGTAAAAAGGGCCAATCTGCATTTTTTTTACGAAGGCCGATCTGATTTTGTTTACCTTGTCACGACAAGTCAAAAGGGCGAAACTGCTTGGGTCTATCTGCAACGAAATAGGTAGATTATAATACTGCTCGAAGAACCCAACCATAACTTTCTATAGCCATAACCATTTTTGCTACGTTATAATCTATGAATATCTTACAGACAATTGGAAACAGCAGATTGGCCCTTTTTACGCAACACCATCGATATGTATTATATTTTCCTAGAAAAGGTCTCTTTTATAGAGAGGTATTTCTGTTATTAAAACCTAAAGTTTTTTTAAGAAAAGTGTACTACTTTTTAAGAAGAAGTACTTTCTGTAAGAAAATGTCATAAGAGAATGTATTGTTTTTACAAAGAAGTACTTTTTTTAAGAACAGCTACTTTTTAAAGAAGTGGTACTCTTTTTAGGAAAAGGTTATTTTTTTAAGAAAATGTACTTATTTTCAGAAAGAAAAAAAAACGTGTTATTTTATTTTAAAGAAAAGGTACTTTTAAGACATGGAATTTTTGTATGAAAAGTTATTTTTTAAGAGAATGTATTTTTTTGAAGTAAAGGTTTTTTTTTAAGAAATGGGAATTTTTTTTAGAATTGGTTCTTTTTTCACTAATAGGTACATTTTTAAGAGCAGGTATTTATGTCAAAAAAAGTTATTTTGTTTCACAAAAGCTACTCTTTAAAGAAAAGCTAGTTTTTTAAGAAAATGCAATTTGTTGATCGAAAATGTACGTTTTTAAGAAAAGGTACTTATTTTAAAAGAAATTACTTATTTTTAAGAAAAGGTAGTTTTTGTAACAAAATGTACTTATTTGAAGCCAAGGTACTTCTTTAAGATAAGGTATTTGTTTTTTAGGAAAAGGTGCTTTTTGTAACAAAATGTACTAATTTTAAGCAAAGGTACTTCTTTAAGATAAGGTATTTCTTTTTTACGAGAAGGTACTTTGTTTAATTTGTTTAAACATATGAATAGGTATTTTTTTGAGAAAATTTACTTTTTTTAAGAAAAGGCACTTATTTAAACTTCTTTCACTTTGGCTTTTCTAAATTTACTTTTTATTGGGTTCAAAACTGCAATATATATGGCCCAACATTTGGTTACAGGCTCCATCTAGAAAACTTCCCATTCCAAAAGAAATTTCCCAACATATGACAACTAGTTAGTCTAGACACAAACCGAAGCAAAAGTAAACAATATAGTTGATAATAGAGGGTTGTAGCATAATTGTGTTACAACAAAAGTTGTTGCATTTTTTTTCAATTAACCCTCATCCCGTAACGTGCGATGTAGAACTTCGTTCCAAAATTTACTACTTCGCCACGCCCACTGTTTTACCTCTTATACAAATGTTGCGTGATAAACCCTCAAAGCTACAACAGCTCCTAATTCACTTGGGAAGTAGATAATATTTTGGGTAACGACAATATGTTATTGAATATCGGCGAATTTACCACGCCCATTCGGTTAAGTGAAGGTTGGTCGGCTTCAAAAAATACAAAGCTTTTTTAGTGGAACTTGGAGCATATGGATGACTAAGGATGACGGTATGTTTAAGTCGGCTTAACCGACTGAAATTTCTGTACTGGTTTGTGCTCACGCTGAGCAATTATTTCTAAATTACTTAAAACAGAAATATTAATATTTTGTTTTCTTTTAAATTGAAAAATAAGAAAATTAGCCTAAACTTTGGGATAATTTCTAAAATATGCCCAATTGCCCGATTTTCAAATTTCAAATAATACGTGACGCCTTATCAACCGCTAGTTTACAGAGCTCAACAATTATTTACTAGACCAACAGTTATTGAATATTGGCCAATTCAAATCGATTCTGAATCACTGTCACATAATGAGTCCGGTTAAATATTGGAGTAACAAGAACATTTTTATAAAATTGTCTCAGTGCCACTGTGCACTGCATAAAGCAAAATTAAAATATAATTGTCTTCAGTTATTTAAATACGCAATGTTATTAAGTTAATTTTTAAAGTCAATATGATCTACATAACCCTTCTCATGTATTGAAAAAACAAACAATGTTGGTCCTTCCAAATGTAGATACACAACACTTTTTTATGGTATTGATAGTGATGGTGACAACTCCTCGCAGTAAGACATGGAAGTGATTTAATAATAGGTTTATATTCCATGTTAAACACTTTTTGCCTACAGCCATTTATCAACCTTCCCAAGTTCCCCTAGACTCCACAGAACCATTCCTGCTCCAGTGTTGCTGATGATTAAAGGTGTTCATCTATTTTGTTTGTTGCATTTAAGTGAAACGAATAGCCTGAGTGAGATTTCATACATAGAGACAACTTCCTAGAATTATTATTAATAATGCTATTTATCATTATGAATACGCAATAGAAGCATCATCGAGTTGTAAAAGGGAGAAAGCCTTAGGGGGGCAAAATGTATAGCGTAAAAATAAAGACAACACAAAAAGGAATATAGGATTAGATAAACATCTGTAATTAGGTTTGAAAAATGTTTAAATTATACCAATAATTAGCAACTGGATACATGTCTTCATTAAGCTTTGAGTTTTGTAGAAAATTTGTAAATAATTTACAGCTCGCTGTTGTGCAGGAGGGTATTAACCTGAGACTACTTGAAAATTAATGGGACCATAATTCTATTTAACAACAGTTTTTGATTAATAAATATAATTAAACTGCATAATTAAAAAATAAATCCTGTTAAGTTTAGCAGTAGTGTAAGTTGTAATTCATAGCAACCAAATAAGAAACATCAAGGAGTTTCTTCAATTAGTCTCATGCCGTTGGTGGTGCAATGGCTAGTTTGCGCGCATCTTGTGCTTAAATGCACACATTTACATTTAACAACAACTTTTCACAAATACTTAGATTATTACTAAGTATAACTAATTAGTCTGTTTGAACAAATTTATTAAAATTACTCCGGCGAAGAAATATGTCCACCACTTTCGGTTGTTGCAGAGGATCTGATTTAAGATGTGTACGTGACCCAGCATTCCCCTGCAATTTCAAAAGTAGCTAGTGGCTCTATTTAGTCAGTTATTTCGTTAGCGAACAGCCTGCCTAGCTACTTGAGAGGCTACAGGTAATGTTAGAGTTCGCTTTTTGATTATTATAACTATGAGAACAAAAAAAAATAATGCACTGAACCGGTATGATTTGTTGGTTGCTTGGTTATTTTTTTGCGTTGGCGTCAGAAGTATCGTCGCCATTCAGCTTCAGAAAAAATACAAATAAAGTCCAACTTAATAAAATTTAAAAAATAAATATGTATGTGTTATTTACATATCAGGTTTTAATAATAAATTTTACTTTTTGTTGAATGAAGAAAAATTAATATATTTTAAGTTCCTTTTAAATAAATATAAATAAAATTATTGAAATATGAAATATAGGCTACAATTTATTTATGGAATGTAATTTTTATGGTCTGGCGAATTCATCAATCGGATTGTACTAGTCAGGTAGTTAGTACCATGTTGCTGGATATTTCGTCAATTCCATGTAACTAGCGATCTGCATGGTACATGGTAGTGTCGAGTGTAGCCACTGACTACCGTCATTGACGTCACCATGTTAAATTCGTCAGTTTAAAGCCATGGTGGTAGTCTGGAGAGTAGTTAATAGTAAATATTGGTAGTTAGGGAGATAACTAAAAATTCGTTAGCTACGTAGACTGCAGAGTTACTCTCACAATAAATAAATAATATAAATAAACTATAAAAGGGAAGAGGTAAATCAAATATCAATAGTTTAGATCTCATGCACTTACTTTTTTGAAACGAAGTTCTTATCGCACGCTGCGGGATTGGGGCTAAATGAAAAAATTTTAAACAACTTTTTTTTAACCGCATTATGCTACAACCCAGTAAAAAAACCAGTATTATTCTGCATGCTTTTACGATTTGGTAATTATTACTAGATTTGTACAGTCAGGGACGTATATGAAGGTTGTGTTCTTTCATGTTGGCTTTGTGATAGTGATGCCATTGTGAAGTGTACTGGCTTCAATGGAAGGCATTATGACATAATTACGGCTAACGAAAGCGGGTTTCGCTGAAACTGTTGGATGTGTAAGAAATTCGATGTTGACTTTTTTTTAGGATATTTCCTTTTGCGTTATTAACAGTATTACCCCATTCTGTGTGCTTGTAGTTCAATTCTCCCGCTAGGACATAGTAGTTATTTGCATTTTGAAGATTCATAAAATAAAATAGTTTTTGCAAGTACATAATATATAGCTAAAGAAACTTCGTTCCAACCGGGTGTCCCATGACAGTTCATGTGATTTTTTTTATAATGTGATTTTTTTATAAATTTATTGCACGACCGAAAAGTAAGTTTTTGCAGCAAGGAAATGAAAAATTGTTAAAGAAATCATGAATTAAATATTTCGTTGGAGCGACTACCAAATTTTCGGATTTACGAGACTTTTCATTGTAGTAACGTAAAAACAATAACGAAAATGGTTCATCCATGCGACGAACCGTTATTCTTTCAGTGTGGTTTTCAAATTGCAATAAGTTTAATGTGAATTTGAGTAAAAGTTTTAAAATGTTATATCGAAAACATATTTCAAAATTGTGGCCGTAGGTGATGCAATGGTAGTGTTCGCGTCTCTTGTGCATTAGTGCGTGGGATTGATCCCTGCTCTGACCTCCTAAAATTTCTTTCGGCGGTGGCCACCTCGCTTAGTGACGACGACACTATCAAGTATTTAGGCATGAAAGAGCCACTGAAAATAACGTTCGGAACCGGTGTAAAACTGTAGATCCCAATCAGTAAGTTTAAAACAACAAGCGCACAGCTCACTGGTTGTGAGAAGCTCTCCCCGATTCCTTCATGCGATGTAATGGGAAACCATTTTTTTTTTTTTTTTTAACCATCGACATTGCTATGGGTCCGTAAAACCGATATTGTTTATGTAATCCCAAGAAGTCTAAATCCTGTTATGATCCCCTGCATAATAAGTTCAAACGTACAGAGTGCGACGTAAACGAAAAGAGTTCTGCCGGCACTAAATGGGATGAAAACCCAAAGGATAAATGTGAAAATTGGAAAAAGAATTTTGTTTTCAAATTGCGGCAAAAATTATTACTATAATAAGTCGTGCAAAAAATTTATCCAAAAGATATTATTAGTCAAAAAGTTCAAGCAAATAAAATATACTCTCAATTTAGTTATTGTGCATAATAAAAAACTAATATCTATCTTCTCCTTCAAATTAGGTCACTTAGCCTTTTAGACTGGAAATGTTCTCCTAACGCTTATCTTAATACCAAATAATTGTCAATTTACCATGTACCGAATGTTTCATGTTCGTCCTACGTGTTATAATTTGATACAAAAACCAGACGGATTATTACAAGCAAGTTAACACGTTCACAAAATATGACTTTTAAATTGATCTTTTAGAAACATTGTACAAACAAAACGAAAGATTTTATAATTCACAAAAAGAGGTCAGTTTTCTTGTGCTCTACAACGTTTATCAAGTTCAAAGCAAATGTGGAGAATTTGTGACAACAGACAACATTTTAAACAAGTCAAAATAACTTCGGCGATGCAATATTTTCCTGCCCTCGCAGTGATAATAGGTAACACATCTGTCGCACAATAGGGCAGTTTTGCTAAAATTATAGATTCCAATCGACGTAAACAATTTTTGTAAAGTGCCTTAAGGTACCCTTCACTAAAGACATACTGATGGCAAATGGAACGAATTTTTTTTTTAGGAAACTATTTTTTACAGTTGCTAACGAATGTAGCAATATATTTGTAAAAGCTTTTCAAGCTCTTAAACGCTCCCTTTTATCAGTTTTTTCCCGCTTTGTGCTAGGCACATGGATTTCCGATGAACTTAATTTATGCTGTTCGAATCATAAAAATTGTTTGTCTGACAATCATAACCGAAAATAAATAATGTGGGTGTAATAAATTTAAAATGTTTTCAACGAAACCGAACATACCGTTGGTTAATTTCACAGTGCAACGCGAAAAAATGTAACCATATACGGACACCACTACGAGATAAAAGATCAAAAAACAAAAGATCTGGGGCCTCAGTGTGAGTTTTGCAAAAAAATTATCATTTGTTCAGGCTCATATCTTGCAAACTGTTCCGAATTTTGATTTAGTCTTTTAGGGAAAGTTGTTGCTCTTATTATAAAGAACAAAAATTGTTAACATATAAAATCAAAAAAACTTCATCTTCAAGGTCAAAATCGCAAAAAACTTTAAAAAATTCGATTTGATTTCCCTTTTGTATACCCTCCACTGTAAGTGATAGAGGGTATATATCAGTTTGTCATTCTGATTGTAACATATAGAAATAAGGCTTTGCGACCCCATAAAGTAAATATATTCTTGATCCTTATAACAACCGGAGTCGATATAGCCATGTCCGTCTGTTGAAAACATTCTCACGACTTCAATCGGCGACAACGCGGTTTGGTTTTTGGCCAGAATGTTCCACGTATTCCTGAGCAGTTTGGTATTGAAAATCAGCGAAATTGGTCCATTGGAAAAAATTTTATGATTGGAAACGTAAACAAAATCATAAAATTTTCACATTAATTTTTGTAGTTTTGTACTAAACTACTCCTTTTGCCGTGTGGTGAATTTCCATGTTGAAAATCTTTGTTGTTCTTTATAATAGGTAAGTACTTTAGAATGTTTAGATGTACTTTCATGTGTTCATACATTTATATGAATTTTGTCACACTTCACCTAAGGTCGCTGTGGCCTGATGGGAAAAGGGTTGTGCGTTGGTGTCTGAGGGTTGTTGGTTCAACTCTCGTCCCCCAACTTGTTCTTTTTTTTAACAGTTCTTCAAAAAATGCTTTTTTATTTTTAAAAAATGCTTTTTTATTTTACTTACTACTCCTTTTGCCGTGTGGTGAATTTCCATGTTGAAAACCTTTGTTGTTCTTTATAATAGGTAAGTACTTTAGAATGTTTAGATGTACTTTCATGTGTTCATACATTTATATGAATTTTGTCACACTTCATCTAAGGTCGCTGTGGCCTGATGGGTAAAGGGTTGCGCGTTCGAGTCTGAGGGTTGTTGGTTCAACTCTCGTCCCAGTTTGTTTTTTTTTTTTAACAGTTCTTCAAAAAATGCTTTTTTATTTTTAAAAATTGCTTTTTGCAGCTTGTTTTTTTTTTTAACAGTTCAAAAAATGCTTTTTTTTTTTTAAATGCTTTTTTATTTTACTTGTGAACAAGTAACTTATTTTAATTTTTTTTAAAAAAGTACATTTTCTTAAAAAAAAGTACATTTCTTAAGTACATTTCAAAGTAGATTTCAAAGTACATTAAGTATATTTCAAAGTACATTTCTTAAGTACATTTCATTAAGTACATTTCTTAAGTACATTTCTTAAGTACATTTCTTAAGTACATTTCTTAAGTACATTTCAAAGTACATTAAGTACATTTCAAAGTACATTTCAAAGTACATTTTCTTAAGTACATTTTCAATGTGAGCATTTGAGCATTGTGAGCATTGCATTTGTGAGCATTGTGAGCATCCTGCATTTGTGAACAAGTAATTGCATTTGTGAACAAGTAACTTATTTTTATTTTTTTTAAAAAAGTACATTTTCTTAAAAAAGGTCCTTTTTAAAATTTAATGTTTTGCTGGTTAACACTAAGGTGGAGGGTATCAAAGATTCGGCACAACCGAATTTAACACTTTTACTTGTTAATCTTTACCTTAATCTCAATAATCAACTTTCTAGAACATATGAACTTCCTAGGAATGATTCTTAACACCGTTTAGGTAGTGCTTAGGTAGCGTTTAGGTAGCCCCAAAAGTTAAAAATTTTCCAAAAATTTTTTTATTTCACTGTGTAATTTTTTAAGTCATGGAAATATAACCATATACAGACACCACTACGTGATAAAATACCAAAAAAAAGACCCGTGTCGCCCATATGTGGACAATTGGTGTTTTTTCTGACAAGAGCTATAACTTTGCCTCAGAGAGTAAATCACAATTCCGAACGATTTCCACGATATGAGCCTGACAAAATTATCACTTTTTAGCAAGAATTACACCGAGACCCCAAATCTTTGGGGGCCCATAAAAAAAAAATTCATGACTTTGGGCAAAACTGGGATTTTTTTTGTTTTGGTTTTTTATCACGTAGTGGTGTCCGTATATGGCTATATTTCCATGACTTAAAAAATTACACACAGTTAGGGAATTCACATGGTCTCCTAAAGTCATAAGTCGTAAAGTCATATTTAACAAATTAGTACACATGACTTATGCATGTGAGCAGCATGTTGTATGTGCTAAATCATAAGTCATAAAACGTCAAATAAACGTCAAGCAACAAAAGAAAATTTTTAAAAAAATTGTAAAATGCCAACAAGAAGCGAAAAAGATAAAATTTTTACGGTTTTGTGCGAAAAGTTTGTGCACAAAAACTTACCGAAGTAGATTCTTCTCCTTCCATTTGTCCAATTTCCTTTTTTTTATTATTTTACCAATTAAAATTAATTCTTGGGTTAATAATGTAGAAAAATGCTAAATTTCTTCAAAACACAACAATATATCTGATTAAATAGTAAACAAAAAACAGCTGACACTGAACATACAACATAGTACACTGGAAAAACAGACATGCTCAGGTTGTATAGTCGTAAAATATATTTACATGAAGAATACCAACAACATATTTACAACTGTTGTATTGTTTTAGTACACCATGTGAACTCCCTAATTGTTATTTGTTTGTCGTATACGCCATTTTTGTGTTTTTGAGTTGATATTGTGTCTACAGATTTTTGATATATCTTATCGTTACTGTGATGTTTACTCTAATTTGTTTGTAAACCCCTAAAAATCCCTAAATTCGTAATAGTAGTACACTTGTGAGTATTGGTATCTCCGATTCAGACAATTGGCGCTTACGACAAAGCAATAATAATTCCACGATACAGTATTCATTAAAACTTTACTGTATTTTTTGCCACTAAAGCCCCAAGTCTGTCTCAAGGTACTTATTTATATTTTGTCGCACTGAAGGTAAGCGATTGTTTGTACTGACTTGCAAAGCATTTTTTTTAAATCAGAGGCCCAAATTTACCCCAAAAAAAATCATTCGCATAATTTTTACACATTATTTTAGAATCCAGCATTAGAGGGTTCAATATGTAAATTGGTTGTCATAAAAAACTCTACCTTCCTAAAATTTTTTAAGATTCGGCTATTGAGTACAGCATTATTCGTCTACCTTCCCCATTGTGCAATATAAATTACATCTTCAGAAAACATTCAACACCGTTTAAGCCATACACAACATATCTTGACATAGACGCCTGCGCAAAAAACATCTGTTAATGTCAACATTGAACAAAAGATTTATGCAAATCTTAATTTTTGTTTAGTTTTATTTATTCTATTTTTCGTAAAGTAAACCGTTACGTTGATTATTGCAACAGAATATGTGACAAGACCAACTCGAAAGTTGCAACCAGTAACCTAAAATAAAATCACTTGAATCACATTACAAAAGTCAACAATTTTGTTGCAGCAATCAACTTCTTTCATCACCATGACACCACATCGCCATTACCACCCATCCATGTCTACATCAAGTCAACTTTGCAGTAATACTGACAAAACAACGCGTACGTTAACGGCCAGCAGTTTTCAATAATTGTGTGAAAATGCATGTCATGTTTTTTGCCCACATAAAATGTCGAAAATTGTAAACTTCTCTATAGCACAGGGCAAAAACCGATTGTATTTCATTTGCAAAGTGCGTTGGTTTTCTGGATTGTATTCCATAGCTCACTAACTTGTGCCACAAATGTTCTTCTCGTGTCGTTTCATTTTGGTACCTAAAGCACAAAAAGTGGGAAATCAAGAGTTAACTAACTAAAGTATTCGAGTGATAATTTCTAATGGACGGGAAACACAGAATAATTTGAAGGAAATGTTTATTTTGTTCATAGAATAATGTTGTTATGTGGGTTTTTGCGCATTTCGAATTGGAATTATGTACATATATAAATACTACATTTTGTGATGAGATTTATTGAATTTGAGGATTTTCGAATGCGGTCCTTAAGTGTTCTGATTTTACTTGCGCTATGCAGAATGTTGTAAAATACCAAGTGGTGTTACACCAGTGTACGAACTTATTAACACTAGTAAGTAAGTCAAATGGTCAAGTCAATGGCCGTCGGTGGTGCAATGGTAGTGTGTGCGCCTCTTGTACATGAGATCCAGGGTTCGATCCCTGCTCTGACCATCTTAAATTTCTTTCGGCGGCGGTCACCTCGCATAGTGACGGCGACACTATCGAGTATTTAGCCATGAAAAAGCTTCTCAAAATACCGTTCGGAACCGGTGTAAAACTGTAGGTCCCAATCTATGAGTATAAAACTAGAATGCGCACATCTCACTGGTTGTGAGAAGCTCTCCCCAGTTCCTTCATGGGATATACTGGGAAGCCATCTATTTTATTTTTTAAGTCAATGTTATAATTTTTAAATACAAAAGTTGGTCCGGTCCGTACATTTTAGTTTCGGGGGGATTTTTTTCTTGAATTTCAGAGACATTTGCTGAACTTAATATTGGGCACTAGCATTTTCCAGAAATAGGTCTTTAAGAAAAACATGTTTAAATAGTTAAATTGGTGGACTTTCCACGCTACTGAGCACTGGTGCTGGACGACACATCACCGTCACTGATTAGATTATGTTGAAAATGAGGTGTCGAAGCAATTGCGGTTTTGTCTCGTGACACACTTTTGGGTATGTACCCAAGCCACGGAAGAAAATCGCAATTTCATAGAATGTTAATTTTCCCTCCTCCAGTATTCGTACACGCTGAACAATATCGGCCTCAGCAACATATTGCAGGAAACATGTACATGTTTGCAAGCATTGCTTTCATGGATTGAATATCTGCTGATTTTTGTTTCTTTGTTGTCTGACTCGTTTGGTTTTTAGAGGGTATCAACAAAAAACCCGCATTTGGGTCTCAAAAACATAAATTTTTGCCTATTAATGATTGTGTCCCAAACATGTTATATTGAATAGCAAACACAATGTGTTTGGGCACAAGTATAATATATTTCGGACAGGCTACAAACACGTTATATTTGCATCCAAACAACAAGAAGAGACAAATTTTTCAGCGTATATATGATTTTTCCAATTATGCATTGTATCATGGGAGAGGAGGTAAAGTTTACATCCTGCAAAATTAGGACAATGTCCGAAAAAGTGTGTCATAATTCCTATGTTCTCCTCACATGTTCGTTTCACTTGTATGATATAGACTGCAGATGGTGCCCTCAGAGGGAAGTATAAAATTAGACCAATCAGGAATCGACTAAGTTCGAGTTTGTTCAGTTTCACTACCGCTCCGGTATTGTTCTTCACCACCCCGCAGTATTATCTTCCCGCCTGCAAATAATCTTCTGTGAGATATTTTGGCCCACTGTTAGAGCATGACCGTTATTGCTTCAAAAGGTTTCCATATTTACAGTCCGCTGGTTGTGTACCGTCGGTGGTGCAATGGTAGGGTGCGAGAACCTTCTGTATAAGATATCGTTTTCAATTACTGCACAGACCATCTTAAATTTGTTTCGCGCATATCTGTATTGACTCAGTTGCCACGATTCGCCATATCTGTCGCAACCTGTGAGTCTAAAAATCCACTAAAATAAGTCTGTTGAAAAAGCCCAGGGAATGTTAATGACGTGCATCAGGAGGTGCCCCTCGGATCTGCGGCTATCCTCAGTAAAAGTCGAGTACATGACACTCACTTCAACCACTCAAAGAAACTTATCCACTCATATCCCGGACAGACACAAGTTTATAGAAGGTATTTATGCTTTCACACTGATGAAGTTGCGCTTTGGCTGGAACGAAAAGTCGTCATCGCCTGGGGTATCAACATATACTCTGACAGTCGGGCTGGTTCAAATCTCAGCAAACTGTATTCCTAACTTCAAGAACTGCCCACAACTGCCACAAATTTCTACATGAGATGAGCATGCAGTTTGAAATTCACCTTATATGAATGCTGGGGTACAGAACATTCCAGGGAGCCATAGAGCAGATGAGTTGCCAAGATTTAAAGCGCTGTATGTCCTTTTCTTCACGCAAGCTCAAGCTTAAAACTGAAGCTATCGTATCATACATGCGATTGATAGATGGTCTCGTGGCACAAATTGCAGAATAAGCCGGCTAGTATGGCCCAGTTATGACCGTAATCGGAAGCTAAACCTTATATTCATTCCTAGACAAGATATGTCGATGGTAGTAGCTGTGATCCCTGGACACTATTTAATAGGCTGACACGCGTTTGGCCTTGGAATCACAGTTCATGATTACTGCAGAAGCTGTGGAGAAGGAAATGAAGCCGAGAGCGTCGAACATCTTATATGCTAATGCTCGGCCGTTTGTGTAAGTAGGAGAAAATATGTGGGATGTTATTTCATGTTGGATCCAAACCGACTTCTCGCGGCAATCAATACTTGCTACAATTTGTTGGTGGAGTAGACACCCATTCCAGGATGAGGAAAATGATTAAGACGAGTAATTTTTTAACGACGATTACCAAATACTGAATTAGGTATAATTTCAGTTTGGTTTGTTATTCTGAACGTAATTAAATACATAATTTTGCTTAATCTGAAATTTCAGATGGAGGACAAACTAAAACTATATAATTTTCGTGCGAAAATAATCACATTTTGCATTACAGTTCAAATTCACAACTATTTAAAAAAAAGGAACAATAAGACTCGTAATCTATATAAACATTCCAATTTTATTTTTCATCGCCTATGCTATAATCAAACGGTATCAATTTTGTAGAACAATTAAACCCTCAATCTGGCTATTCTAGGTCGCTATCTAAACACTGCACTGAAAAATAAAGCAACAGAACCGAAAAAATGTGAAGATATCGATTTCGTGTCCTTGACAACCCCTACTGAAATTTTCTGAGCAACATTAACGGCTTAAGATACTTTTTTGACAATTCCCGAAATAAAGATAATAATAGAGGAATGAAATATGTTACTTAAATTAAAAATATCATCAGGCCGTAACAAAATAGTGTGACTTTGGAGCGGTATGTCCCTCTGCGATTTTAATATGTATACGCGCCTAAAGCTTTCATTCCATAAACGGATTACCAGAGAATTATCACCAATATGGCGTCGGTTGCTGTCCCTATCGATGTACTTTTGTAGCGTCTCTGTTGAAAAACCCTTTGCATTCAGAAACTGCTTAGCCAACTCTTTTTGTAAATGAATGTTATCAGCGTTTTTCCAAAACTCTAAAACATTATATTTGGTCTTAATTTTTTGTCATTAAATATTCCCTTATGTCATCATTTGTAGAAAAATCCCTTAATATTTCGTAGAACCTCCTACAACATTTACTTTTAATACTTCATCGTGGTGCCAGACTTTAATCAATGCCTCTATAAGATTTTTTGGTGTATGGAATCTGTCGAAGAATTCTCGATGGGGTTTAAGTCTGGCGAATTACATAGCGAAGGCAAAACTTTGATTTGTTTCATCTCTAAGAATGTTGTTACCGATTTAGCTTTGTGGCAAGGAAAGGAATCATGCATAAAAGTGCATTCAGAAGGATTAGCAAACCATTCATTGCTCTGAGGAATCAGTCTTGTCTCTAATACCTTTTTGTACCTGCTTCATCATGCCATCGACTATGTAAAGACGTCCCACTGCTAACTGACCACACCGTTATCTTCGAAGGATGTTTAACAGTCTCTACGATACAGTTAGGATGATATTTCTCGCCCTGTCTCCGCCGAACAAATGAAGATATATCCATCATCATTTCGATGGGACTCGTCTGAGAAGCAAACCTTGAAAAAAATTAAAACATTCAAGATATTCAATATAATGGAACACAAGGATATCAAATATATTACTGATTATCGCTCTCTCGCCTATCCACTCTGTTTTCTATTATTTTCCTAATACCTAGTCGATCAGCTTTGTCAAAATCGATATTTCAACACACTTACCGCGGAATGATAGCAAGTTACTGGGCTTTAATGTTACACAAGTAAATATTAATGCTGTTTAGGAAGCTACTGGTACTGTGGCCATCACCGTAAAATAAACTGTTATATTTTGAACAGAACTCGCGCATAAGTTTTCTAATCTTTACTAGGAGTTGGTTTGTAATTGGTAGATATTGATATGATATATCGTCGGATTATCCTGCAAACCTGCTAAATCCACTTTTTAAGTAAATTGAGATTTTGATGCCGTATTGAAATTGTTTATAACTAAATAAATACGATTTTTATTTTTGTACATTGTAGTCATAAATGAAGAATACCATAAAATAAACCAACTATATTTTTGGTTTTCCTCTCAAGCTGCAAATATGATATACAAGAAGTATTTTGTCTCTCCTATAAAATATGCTGAAAGGGAGTTAGCAGGTTTGCAGGTTAAGCTGACGATATATTATTTTTTCATTTGACACGTGAGCACTAATATTGAAGATATTTAGCACATTTAAAGTATTTTGGTGATAATAATTTTTTTTTATTTGATTACTTGCACAACCAACCACTTGGCATGCGTTTTTATAATGAAAATAATGAAAAATTAGTAATGAAAATACCGTTTTAATACAACAAACTAATTTAGCAAAGAATTTTTCAACAGGATAATAGTAATCAACAATTAGAATAGGAAACCGAAAGGCGTTCTGAATAGTCTAGTCAGAAGAATTTTTTGAACAATCTTATACTCGTTCTAACGCTCAGTGTACTTTATTCATTCAAAAAAAAAAAACTTAACGAAACTTATAATTAAATCATAAACCATTTGTAAACTTAACCTTAACTGAAATCTGATCCAATACAATATTAATTAAATAAATCATTAGTCTTGTAATCCAATAAATGCGATATTGCTGTGCTGTTCTACTCGTATAGTATAGACACACCCTCAAATAGTTGTATCATTAATGTTTTACAACTGTAATATCGCAATGTTCAACAGTGGAGTCGATTCCAAACATATAATATTTTTATTTTATGTTTATTTATTTGTAATTTATGTTTATTTAAAAGTGTAGCAATTAGTGATATTATGACAATGACAAATGATGGTAAATACATTCAGACACAAAGTTAATTAACTATGGCTGTTATTATTTAAATAAGATATTAACAAGTGTAGGAGTTTTTTGTTTCAATTTGAAGTTATTTAAGAATAATAGATTGTGAAACATAAATGATTGGAATGTATTTATCCATTCAAACCTATTAAACTAAGAATATTGATTGGTTTAGTAATTTTTGTTTGGAAGTGTTATAGAGGACGAAGCGACTCATTTTTATAAAGTGTTGGAGTTAGACCTTTACGCCGTAGCCACCGTTTTTTGAGCCGCCTCCATATTACGGCGTATAACTTTCAGTTTAATATTTTGTAAAGGGTTTTTCAACAGAGACGCTACAAAAGTAAATCGATAGGGACAGCAAACGACGCCATATTTTTACCCGCTCTTTTGACATTTCTCTTCAGTAAGGTTTGCCATTTCATCATGGAAAGATATTCGAGCCAACAACGAGTCGAAATTATTAAAATTTACTACCGTAATGTGGAGTCAGTGGCCTCAACTTTAAGAGCGCTACGTCCAATTTACGGTCGTCATAATCGTCCTACCAGATCACCAATTGAGCGTCTAGTGGAAAACTTTTAATCCACATACACAGTACCAAATGTTCCCGTGCCAGTGAGACAAAGAAGTGCCCGTAGTGTCGAGAATATTGCTGCCGCTGAGGCTTCAGTTCAAGAAAGCCCAAATATGTCTCTCACACGTCGTTCTCAAGCGTTGGGCATCTCTGTGACGTTGTGGTGGCGAATTTTGCGAAAATATATTGGCCTACATCCTACAAGATCCAATTGACGCAAGAACTGAAGCCGCTTGACCACCATAAGCATCGTATGTTCGTGAATTGGGCTGAGCAACAACTTGAAAATGATTCGGATTTTCATCGGAAAATCATCTTCAGCGATGAGGCTCATTTCTGGCTGAATGGCTTCGTCAATAAGCAAAATATGCGTTATTGGTCAGACAGCAATCCACACGTAATCCGGGAGTCATCATTGCATCCCGAAAAAATTACGGTTTGGTGAGGTTTATGGGCCGGCGGCGTCATTGGGCCGTACTCCTTCTGTGATGATCAAGACCGGCACATTACTGTGAATCCGAATCGCTACCGTTCAATGATAACCGAATATTTTTGGCCCCAATTGGATAATATGGACTTGGAGGACATGTGGTTCCAACAGGAATAATCCCACCGCGGCATAATAATAGCCGACCAAGCCGCCGCCGCTGACTTTCTTAATTCCTTACGCCGCCGAAGCAGAAACCATCGGCGTGAACCTCTAGTTGGTGTTACCTCAATTTTTACGCGGTGCAAGATGATAGTGAGAAGGAAAGACGGAGGGAAGACGAACAATAGGAAGACCACGGTTTCAGGTGGGTGGGGGGGGGGGGGGGTTCAGGTTGACGAATCCCTGCGTACACTTGGTATTGCCAACTGGAGAGATAAGGCAAAAGATCGAACTGGTTGGCTATCTTCGTTTTGTAAGGTCCCTGACCCCTCGGGGTTGTTCGTTACCGGATAAGTAACTAAGTAAGATGATAGTGAGACTAAAAGAAAAAAATGAGAAATGGGATTATCAGTGATTTAAAGAACGGTTTTATAGTTTCCAATGCTTTTTGTTTCAAAATAAACAAATTTTATATTTAGAATAGCATTTACACTCCGGTTCACTTATTTAAAGGCACTAAAAATTGCATATTCAGCAGCCTGTATCTTTTGTAACCGATTGCAGAATTTTAAAATGCAAACGGAAGCTAGACATCTTGAGATATAAAAACATCATGACAATAGTGGTTTCTAAGTAAAAAACTTTTTTTGAGCAATTTATAAAAGAAAGCCCAAAAATGTGCTATTTTTTTGGTTCACTTGAATAAAGGCTTAAGTGATATCACCAAAAATAAATTAACGCGTAAAATTTAATTTTCTTGTACGACGCTCTTCAGAGAAATTGATACAAATTGTTGTAGAGTTGAAAGTCGGTCATGGGGTGGGTCAAATTATTTGGAAAGAGTAAACTATATCCAAAAAATCCATTCTCCAAGGGCTGCAATAGCCAAAAATAATTCTTTTAAAATTCTAAAAGCAGTTATAAAATCAACTGTATGATATTCACACGTTTTTTAAACAAATATTCCAAATGTTTAACAATTCCTACGCGTAAAAATTTATGTTTTAATGTTTAGCAGTGTTCATAAACTCTGTGTTAACATATTCGTTGAGAAGCAAAAAACTTGAACATTTTTTTGTTAACACGCATTTATTAAAGTTGTTAGAATTTTGGTTTATAATTTTTTGTAATTTCCCAACAACTGGTAATGCGTGTGTCATATGTGGTAAAATAACTTATAAAAATATCATAAAAATAACATAACTATGATTTATGGTTTATAAATGATATTGTTCAGATTGTAATAAAGCACAAACAACAAGAATAGTGACAAAAACAATAAACATACGAGTACCAAAGTAAAAAACGACACATATTTAAACAACAACAGACACATACGATACGTGTTACTTTTAAACCCCATACACAGAAACGATAAACATTGAAATATAAAAAATTTAATTTTATTGAAGTGTGTAATTATTTTCTCACATGTTTGGTCGCGTTTATTTTGTTGGTTATCTTGTTAATTTTTACCATTAATTTGTGTCAAATGGTGTTAAATGTCAAAACAGTTTCAAAATTCAATAGATTTTAATCGTTGATTTAGTGAAACCACTTTCAATGCATGAAGGTCTTGAAAATAAACACATAATTCAGAAAAAAAAATCACGAGAACAGCGCAGATTTAGCGAACCTGTATCAAATCAGCTTTACAATCTCATTCAGTGAAAATATAAATATAAGAATATGATTTGTGGTACTTTTAAATAAGATCATTAACTAGATTAAACAGAACCGAAATCCCACGGAATCAAGCATTGAGAAAGTTGCACGTTGAAAAGTTGCACGAGTTGGTACGAGAACCAAAGATTGTCTAGTCTTATTGGAATCAACTCTAGCGCTTCCGTCAATATAACCCGTAAAACTATCACCCAATCCGAACAATTTTGCAAAAATTAATGATAATTATTTTTGAAATTAATGATTAATGAAATTAAGAAATTATGGTCATATTTATATATCTGGAATGGAAGAAGCAAATTCTATTGCTGATATTGGTGAAAAATGTTTTTCAAGCATTCGAATATGACTTGTAGATTCCTCATTTTGCTAATGGTTTGATAGGCGCGTAGGTCCGGACAGGGCGAGTGCGAACAATGAAGAGAAAGAGAAAAGAGAAGAAAATGTGTTCGGCGCCTCGAGGAATATTGACATCGAATTTGAGCTACAGTTCAGATTCATCACCGTGACCAATATTAAATCTGTTTCATTAATGCAAGAAAAAATTGGAGTGCAAAGTGTATGGTGTCTGAACATTAGATACAAACCGATTTACGCCCATTTTATGTTAATAACTTCTAGCTTCCTCAGTTTGATGAAAAATTAAAATTTCTTAATTTTATTTGGATGGATGAATTGTTGTCTATTGAATTTGTGACAATGAGGAGGAAATCGAAACGGTAGAACATCTTCTGCGCCATTGCCCAACTCTATCATAAAGAATAATAATATTTTATTATTTTTTTATTGAAAATACTGCAGTAGCCTCTCGCAAATTTCGCCCTATGGTGTCTATGTCGTCAACATACGACAGCAACATATGGCTTTTCGTGTTAATGGTCTTGTTCGCATTTACTGCGGCTTTTCTCATTATTTTCTCCATTAAGATGTTGAAGAGGTTGCACGAAAGTGTGTCGCCTTGTCTCAGTCCTAGCTTGGTACAGAATGGTTCAGTGAGGTCTTTCCCCACCTTCACTGATGATTTGATGTCATTCTACAGAGGCGAATCAGTTTTGCCGGAATCCCAAGTTTAGACATACCTTCGTACAGTTTTCCCCGTATGGGTCCATCGAAAGCAGCTTTTTAATCCACAAAAAGGTGGATGTATCGATTTGCTTTTCGTGGGTCTTTCCCGGATTTGGCGTAGCGTGAATATTTTGGTCAGTCGTGGACTTGCCTGGTCTAAAACCAAACTGATAAGGTCCAATCAGGTTTTCAATAATTGGATTTAGTCTTTCACATAATACGCTCGACAAGACCTTATACGCGATGGATAAAAGACTTATACCGCGATAGTTGGAACAGACACACGGATCACCCTTTTTGAATACAAGACATTCCCCCAGTCATATACCACATATAATTCGATGCATGTGGGCTAGCAGTCCTTCGCCACCTGTCTTAAAAAGTTCAGCAGGTAGGCCATCCGCACTAGCGGCATTATTATTTTTAAGGCGGGTCATCGGTGGGGGGGGGGTTCCACTAGCATTACCTCCTGATCTTCAGTGAAGGAATCTGACTGAGTAGGGTAGTGCTGAAAACTGGTCTCTCCACATTTTGAGCACACACTGCTTCTCAGTCACCAGATTCCCATTTTCGTCCTTGCAGGAGGGCAGCCTATTATTAGCCCCGTTATTCGATCTTCTTACCCTCTGGAAAATCTTTCGTGATTCACCATTCATCCTGCACATTTCGGTTTTTCCACTCTCTCTCTCTGCTCCCACTGCCATTTTTTCGCCTAAATAGTTGGTTTTCCTCCTATCTTAGCCTCTTGGACCGCTCACATCAATTGCAATGCGACATTCTTCGTCGTATCATGGCCAAGTTCAGTCCTTGCAGCGGTTTCCAAAGTACGGGAGATGTGATTCCACTGCGCATCTAGGTCCTAGGGATGGGGTATTCTGCCCTAGCAGGAGAGAGAGCTTCCCTTGATAGGACATTGATATCTATCTTCTTCTGCAGCCACCAGCTAATGGTCCCAGTTGATATTGACACCTCGAATCATACGTACATCCATTACACTAGAAGAGTGCATACCATCTATTACCAAGTGATCAATCTGGTTCTTCTTCCTCTGATCAGGAGATATCCAGGTCGCCTCATGAAAGAATAATAATAAGCTCTGATTAAAATACTACTGGTATTGCAAGATAAATACCGTGAACCCAATGAGATGTTCACGAATTTATGACCGCTGTCTTTGTCATGGCATTACAACTGATTAATGTGACTTTGATGTAAAAATTGGTAGAAAAAATACCTACCAAAACAACCTTCAGTAAATTCACTTCAATACTTCCGATAACCGATAACCAAGACTGCGCTATAACAATCACATTGTCAATTCCTGCGATTGCTTGGTGATATCAGTTGGTGAGAAAAAGCACAAACTCAAGACGGTTGAAGAAATATGTTGTCTTCGTTTGGTAAGGCCCATAAACCCATTGGGTTGTTTTGACGCCAATTACGTAAATAATTGATTAATTTATTCCTTACTAGCTGACCCGGCAGACTTCGTCCTGCCTTCAAAAGTATTTATAACAGCGAGTTCTTGAGTTACGGTGCAAAAACACAAAAAAAAACTAAATATTGCGCCATCTGTCGGACGAACTTAAAGCTACACAGAAAGAGTACTCACGGCCCATAGAGCATGCATATAAAATTTGGTCAAAATCGGTCCAGTAGTTTTTGAGTTTAGCGATCGCGAACATACACGTAATTTTTATATATGTAGACATTGCGAACAAATTGCACCCATCCGAATTGTAATAAAAAAAAAAATACATCACTTTTTTTTAAGGATTTGTTTAGGAAGAAATATGTATTAATTAATTTATAATTAAAATTAGAAAAATATTGATGAAAAATTCAGCATCACAAAAAACCTAAACTACATAAGTATTTATTAAAAACATTTTCAGCTTTTCAAAATATTTTCCAGCTTTTCATATTTGTCGAGTACACTACCATTATTTTGAGCGCAAGTGTAGTTATCTCTACATAATTTTGACCTACATACTGAAAAAAACGGCGTCTCTAACATAATTTCCCAAACACCTTCTGCTGGGACCATGCATGTGTTTGGAACACACTTCAAATATTCATATATTTGCAAGTCCCATCTCACTTATACTTAAATGCAAACATTAGAATGATCACTGCTTGTACGTGGACGTGTGATCTATTTCAACCCAATCTTACACTTACGTGGGAGCATCCGTGTGTTTCATCATAATCCTCCATATACGTGAAAGCCTATGCGAATTTCTTCCCAAACACACGGTAACTTACCTGGAAGCATATGCGTGTTCCCTCCCAAACATAATAATATGTGGGAACTACTTATAATTACGCAGTGTGTCAAGAAATCTGAATTGAGTGAAACGATGCGAGTTCGCACAATTTTGATACGCTGAATCTAATGGCACTTACCGTTTTCATCTATCTCGTCAAAACCTGTTATATCCTATAAACCGGAAGTTTCTTATAAAATGCACTTTGAGGGTCACTAGTATTTTTTACGGGGAACAATTATCTCAAACATACTAGTCCAAAGTTTCCACAATTTCCATTACTTTTAAATAAATAAATAAATGGTTTCCCATTACATCCCATGAAGGGACCGGTGAGAGCTTCTCACAATCACTGAGCTGTGCGCTTTTCAGTTTTCACTCACTGATTGGGACCTACAGTTTTACACCGATTCCGAACGGTATTTTGAGAAGCTTTTTCATGGCTATATACTCGATAGTGTCGCCGTCACTATGCGAGGTGACCGCCGCCGAAAGGATTTTTTTTTTTTTTTGAAGGTGGTCAGAGCAGGGTTCGAACCCATGATCTCATGTATAAGAGCCGCGCACACTAACCATTGCACCACCGACGGCCAAATAAACAAAATTGGTTTTAGTCGAATTATTATGGGCAAGGGCGTGAGAAGAACGGATATCTCCTAGGGGCCCCCTACATTTATCACTCAGAAGTTGAAAATAAATTCGGAACAGTTCAGCCTTTAGATCAAATATATCAGAATTGTGACGTGATAGAGAAAACGGTAAATGCCACTAGATTTCAGCGCATCAAAATTATTCTGTTTCACTCAATTCTAAAGAGGAGAAATCAGTATTAATTGACTTCAATATATTATAATTCAATTTAACAATATAAATTTACACTTTTAACCAATTTCTAAAAAACGAAACAATTTAAACGGCCATTTCTTTTGATTTTTTTCTTGAAATGAGAATATGCTGCTTTTTTTCTCCTTTCTTTATTACCTTTTTCGCCTTTTTCAGCAGGTTTCAATACTTTACCACACAATTATAACTACGCGTTGATACACAAACCCTATATACAAAGTTAGTTAATGTAAAAAAAGCGCGGTTTAACGACTGGTGGCTTTTAAATTGCTTAAAATATTACGGCTTCACATTTTTACTTTTTTCTGTTTCTTGCCTCAAAATCATTTCTTACTTTGGCAGCATAAACAGTGCGTCAAACGTAGCTGTACTCATACCACAAAGATAGCCATATTTGGATCCCACACACATGTGTCTCCAACATGTAATATTGAACATTAAACACAATGTGTTTGGACGCAAGTATACTATATTTGCGACAATATCCAAACACGATATATTTGCATCTAAACAACAATAAAACACAGATTTTTCAGCGTGTAAGATCTTTGAACAAGGCCAAATAGAATTAATGGGCTTTAGATAATGTCTTCCGGTGTGTCATTGATTTTCAAATGAAATCGGTTGACAATAGAATGGGGTTTATACATTGTTTCAAATTTATATAGCTTTTAGATATTTTTACACTATTTCGATACAAATGTACTTCGGTTAAGTGTGTTTTTGTCACTACACCCATTCAAACATGTAGTATCTCATTCAAACATGTAGTATCTTCAGCAAATATTATTGAATTTTAAAAATATGTTAATGTAAACGTAATTTATGCATTCTCAACTCAACACAATTCAATTAAATTTGAAAAAACATAAAAACTAAAACTAAAGTTCATAAAACATACAAGCCTCTTCATCTACGATTGCCTTAGGGCGGTTTTCACAGTCGTCATTTAAAAGCTTAATTTAAAATCTCACAGAAAATATTTACATTAAATGGCATTTAAGTTACAGATACCAGACATTTATAGTTAATCTAAGTGGATAATGACCAACTCTGAAACTGTGCCTTAATATATCTGAGAAGTGAAGTTGTTGGAACAAATCCAAAGGATCTTCTTGCTGGTTCATTTTTATCAGAGAACATTTAAATAACGATCAATAGCATGTTATATTTTAACGAGCAATTGACAGAACCTACGATGCATATGAGCGAACACAAAAAAAAAACTTAAATACCAAAGGAAAACCAGACAAAAAACAACAAATAGCACTACAATGAAAACTTGAACTTTAAAGTTCAATAATCGTAATGCAACAAGTGCAATTGGTGGCAAGCACTGAAAATAACTATACCATGTCTGGCATTGTAATACACAGTGGTTATGAAGAGAACACTTTTGGAAAAGTTATTCCATTTATGAGGCAGTTGTGATAAGTTCTTTAAAATTTCAGAGTGTAACTGAATAAGCTTAAATGCAACCTGAATTAGAATCATAGTTTTGGATGTAGTGTATAACGTGGATTCGATTCCAGCTCTGACAATGATGGTCATAAGTAGTTAACCCTGAAAAAGCTGGCCAGGTGTTTACCTTAGTAAAAATATCAAAATGCAACGTAAAATGATTGAGCCAATGTGGGCTCCGCAAATTTTACAGGTATTTTCCACGATATTGAACAGCTCTTCCAAATCTATGTATACACGCTGGAAAATATCGGCCTCAGCAACATTATGCAGGAACCATGTACATGTTTGCAAGCATTGCTTTCGTGAATAGAAGATCTGGTGCTTTTTGTTTCTTTATGGTGACAGAAAATAGTGTTTACAACAGTTTTCAACAAACAAAATCACATTTGGGTCACAAATACATATATTATAACCAATTAAACATTGTGCCCCAAACATGTCATCTTGAATAGGAAACACAATGCGTTTGGACACAAGTATACTGTATTTGCGACAAGCTACAAACACCTAATATTTGCATCCAAAAGACAAAAAACACAAATTTTTCAGCGTGTAAATATATTAGACTGACTCACAAAAAATAATTCCTTTTGTTGACCCTTCAAAATGTACCTTGGCTTGTTTTATGATGATTCGGAAAATATTTCGTGTCTAGCCTTAAGGTCCCGTGAGATGGACCATTTTTATAAAAGGTATTGTTGTTAGTGGTTCACAGAATTTTGTACTTTTACTAAAGACAATGTATACAATATTTGTATCATATAAACGAATTTTTTAAGACTAGTCCCTTTTCAGGGATATTCTGCAAAAAAAAAAAACATTTTCATGTTTCCGATTCAAATATCAGGTTGACATAATTTTATCTGAAGTCGATTTAAGTAAATTCGTGTTTCTGTTTTTTATAAAATTCGCACTAGTTCGCTTTTTACCAAAAATGCAATACGTTGCGGCCACTACGTTTTAACCCTGCTGTTAGATTAGAAAAAACTTACGAATCTTAGATTGAGGGACCATTTGGTCCATACTGCAATTTTCATCCAAAATAATAATTTTATCTTATTCTTTGTAACTATTTTGGTTCAAAAATTTCTAAAGCAAGTATTTGACATATCAAAAACATCCGCTAACATATCAAAAACATCTTCTAAATATTTGACATGAATTTACATTCGCTTGGTAATGAAAAAACTTACGAATCTTAGATTGAGGGACCATTTGGTCCATACTGGAATTTTCATCCAAAATAATAATTTTATCTTATCCTTTGTAACTATTTTGGTTCAATAATTTCTAAAGCAAGTATTTGACATATCAAAAACATCTTCTAAATATTTGACATGAATTTACATTCGCTTGGTAATGAAAAAATGTACTATTGACCAAATGGTCCTCTAATCTAAGATTCGTCATTTTGTATTTTTCTCAGTCCTGAATAAAGTTAGAAAATTTAATTTTCGCACATAACATTGTTTTATTAAAAGACCCCATTAGCAGAAAAATTTAGTCAGTATATATCACCGTTCCAAAGTTACAAGGGAAAACAGAAAAAATTTGGACCAAATGGTCCTAATCTAACAGCAGGGTTAAACCGGACAATATGGGTATCTAATCTATTCCTTGGACAATGATTTTCTATATCCACGTTTTTGGAACGAAGTTCCTTATCGCACGGTGCGGGATGGGCTAAATGAAAAAATTTTAAACAACTTTTTTTAACTACTTTATTACAACCCATTATTGTCAACTATATTGGGTACTTTTGGTTTGGTTTGGTTTAAAGGGAATTTTTCTAGGTGGAGCCTGTGTATTACATATTGTAGTTTTTAACCCAGTAAAAAATAAATTTAGAAAATCCCAAGTGCAAGAATGGCAACTCCATGAAATACAACACTGAGCATGGAATTGCATTTGACAGCACACTTACTCTTAAACCCGTACTTTTGGTTTGGTTTGTGTCTAGACTAACATATGGGGAGAAATTTATTTTTTATTGGGAAATTTTCTAGGTGGAGCCTGTTTATTCTTATTGAACCGAATTTAAGGTAAATTTAGAAAACCCAAAGTGAAGGAAGTTTAAGAAATAACAATATTCTTATTGAACCGAATGTAAGGTAAATTTAGAAAACCCAAAGTGAAGGAAGTTTAAGAAATAAAATTTTCTTAAATAAGTCCGTTTTCTTAAAAAATTTAAATTTTGTCAAAAAAAATACCTATTCATATTCTTAAACAGAGTACCTTTTCATAAAAAAATACCTTTTCTTAAAGAAGTGCCTTTGCTTAAAAAAGTAATTTTTTTAAATAACGGGTCCGCCATCTAACGTTTTTTTTCAACTAGTGCTTATTTCGTGAATGGTAACACTTAGCTCATGTCTCATTTGACAGATAATTAGTTTTATCCTTCCGGTGAACGAATATGGTTATGTATAGGCTTGAACAACGCTGGAAATATTACGACATTACTTTGAAAAGTGAGCCTGCGATCGACTTACAGAAGATGCCTATTTTGCCAAAAAAAATCATCTTTTCAGATGAAGCTCATACATTGAAAAGCGGATGCACCCAAAACGAGTCACTGTTTGGTGCGGATTTTGGTCCAGAGGCATAATTGGGCCCTTTTTCTTCGAAAATGAGCAAGGAGTGGCCGTTACAGTCAATGCGGTTCGTTATCGGGCCATGTTGAACGAATTTTTGTTCACAAAAATTGAAGAGGAGGATATTGGCAACATTTGGTTTCAACAGGACGTCGCTACGTGCCACACAGCCGAAGCAACACTAGATGTTTTGCGCCCTGTTTTTGAAGATCGCATTATCAGCCGCAGAGCTGATGTCGTTTGGCCACCTCGGAGCTGCGATTTGACACCGTTGGACTATTATTTGTGGGGTGCCCTCAAAGATAAGTGTTACGCCGACAAGCCAGAGACAAATGACGCTTTAAAGGACAATATTCGTGAAGCCATTGGTGAAATACAGCTGCACACAATCGATAATGTGCTAAAAAATTGGACCGATCGTGTAGGCTACTGCATGGTCAGCCTAGGCAGCCATTTGAATGAAATTATTTTCCATTATTAACCGGAAGGATTGTACTTTCAAATAACAAAGAAATTTGAGAAAATATTCAGTAGTTTTTTTTTATAGCATTTTCAAAAAAAAAAGTTATTTGGCGGACCCTTTAAATACCTTTTCTTAAAAAAGTTAATTACCTTACAACAAATTACCTTGTCTTTGTAAAACAAACTAAGTTTTCTTGAGATAAGTACCTACTCTTACAATTAATTGTACCTGTCCTTGAAAAAGGACCAGTTCTAAAAAATTCCCATTTCTTAAAAAAACTTTCTCATCAAAAAAAAAATACCTTGTAGTATGAATTTCTCATACATTAACCAAAAACTAACAAAAATCGGTCATAAAAATTCAAATTCAAATAAATGTAACTAGCACAGTCTTCAAAAAATGCTATACCACGGAAAAATACAACTCTGGGTTATAGATTAAAACTCACCTCAAAACACTGCAACAATGCGAGAATGTATGAGGAAAAGAAGAACATGGTGGAAAAATTCTGTCTGTTCTTGTTGTTGGAATTATAGGCATTTCAGTGATGTTGATACTCATGGATCTTCGATCGATATTAATTCCCACATGTGAATTGCAGAATTCAGTTTGTATATATACGATTGATGATCAACCGATGGTATCAATTCAGGCACAGTAGTCTGATGATGAACCTGTCACGGAGTTTGGAACTAGTCATGCCAGTGAGTGTGTGTTGAACTCAATTGTCTATTATTTCCAACAAAAACCAACCAGTTTTAATTAGAAAAATGTTCATGACTTGTAAGCTTGTTGTAAGAATTTCTCATACATTAACCAAAAATTAATAAATACCTTCTCTTAAAAAAAAGACATTTTCTTTCATAAATTCCTTTCCTTAAAAGTACCGTTTCTTAAAAATAAAATAATACATTTTCTTTTCTTTTCTTGAAATAAGTGACCTTCCTGAAAATAAGTAAAGTTTCTTAAAAAAATAACCTTTTCCTAAAAAGAGTACCACTTCTTTAAAAAGTACCTGTTTTTAAAAAAAGTACTTCTTTGTAAAAAAAAAATGCATACTCTTAGGCTGTTTCGTACAGAAAGTAGTTTTTATTAAAAATTTTACCTCTTCTTAAAAACATTAGCTTTTAATAAAAAAGTACCTCTCATTAAAGAAAGGACCTTTTAGGGAAAATATAATACATATTCTTACAAAAAGGACCTAAAAATATACTTTTTTAAAAAAAAAAATACATTCAACGAATAAAAAATTTCTTAAAAAATGTTTATTATTTTACAAAAAGTATCTTTAACCATTTAAATTATAGTATTTTTCAACTGGAGCCATAGGCGTGTTGGACCTAACTGACACCTCATGTAATTTTTATTTTTTAAAGATTTAAAGATGTTTCAGTACATGTTTGGTGTGTTTTATATTTCGTTGGAGTGCGCCATAAAACCCCTTTTCATGTGATACTAATATTGTATACAGTGACTTTGGCTAAAGTACAAATTTGTTTGAAAACTGAAAAAATATCTTTTTTTAAAAACGGTCCAGCTCACGTGATCTAGACATAAAATATTTTGGGAATGATTAGAAAACAAACCAAGCTACGGTTTGAGGGGTGGACAAGAAACGTTACTTTCCCCACTCTACAAATAGGAGTCGGTCCAATTTATATCCCGAATGTCCAAGTTTTCAAAGGGCCTCCATAAAATATAACAATACTTTATAAGAAACTCCTTTTAAACCACGGTGTACATTCACTTTGTAGCACGCAAACACCAACACTTGCAGTTGCTACTCATATCAAAAAAGAGGTGGTGAGGTGGACAGACCCTAGGTAGGTATGTATGTGGTACAGCCCAAAACGTCACAACATTTGAAATTGGTAAAAGATAAAAATGAAGTCATTTAACAATTTGAAATACTACTGAATATACAGTGAAGCGACAGTATCCCGCTGTTAGTAAAAACGGCAACGACGAAAGTTGCACATAGATGAAAAAACGCCAACCATCATCCATGTAAAGGATTACCACTCGCATGCATGTGTAACTGAGAAAATAAGCTAAAGTCTAACCTATCTCACAGGCGAAATAGATGTTGGAGCTCTTATTAACAAACGTATGCAACATGCAGGGTTTTTGATTAAGTCAATTTTCAATAAATGAATTAACTTAAGCATCTATGGCAGCTAACGACAACCCAAGAGCTGGACGCGAAGCCAAAGCACAAAAAGGGATATACTCTACAATTGCCATAAAACCTCTTCCCGTCTTTCAATGGACAAAAACCAATGGGTGGTTTTCCTCTAAACATGAAGAGTGTATGGTATAGTTGGGGAGATTAGTTAGTGCTCTTGACATGCTTTATAAGATTAAGCGCTGTAATAACTAGACACAATATCGAGATTCTTATCAAAATTTATTCTTTATTAATGGTCTTTTTAAATATCGCTACTGAGAAATCTCTTAAGCTAAAGCATAAGAATTTTAATTAATAATAAAATTATTTAAATTGGTTCACAGAGTACAACTGAAGCAAAAAAATGCATTAAACCTTATAACAAGAAAGAGAACATTTGCTTCGCGTTAACGGAAACAAAAATCACTCTGTTATATATTACACTAACAGAAATACGTTTCGTTGCAGGAATGAAATATGGTATACCAGTTAGTATGTTAACATTACTAAAATGACAATTTAATACAACTGACAACATTGTCGTTGCTGCAACGTAACATGTCATACCCAATTCACCGTTGCGTTGCTGCAACAACTGAATTTCCGTTGCTGCTGCGAAATGAGACATATCCACCCCTATAAAACGGCCTCTACGAATATTTTATCCAAAAAAAGCAGTTGAAAACGATAAATGCAAAAATGTGTGATTATTTGTTTATATAATCCGGATAATTGATTGCAGACCCCAATCCGAATTAACCAGACTTCCGGATTGTCGAGCTTTTTTTAATTGGAAAAGCTTTAAAATATGTTTTTTACTTACTAATTGCAAAATCATTGCAAAAATAAAATTATCATTTAACTTAATACTGTTTAACCCTCGGACATATAAGTAGGTCATTGTAGACCTTTTGTATATTAAAGTGGGTATAACTTTTTTGTTTTTCGTGTTAGAGACAAATCCTTCCATGACTTCCTGGAGCAATATGCTGGGAACAGAATGAGCAGAAAATCAGACCTATTATTGGTCCGGCTTCAGATTAATCCGGGTTTACAAATATTTTGGTCCAAACGGTATACCCAGGTCTGTGCAGACCTATGTATATTTTGTATGCAGGTGATTAAAAGCGATTTTGAGAGGGAATTTTTGCAAAATATGTATATAACTTGTATATAACTGTAAATATTGAATAGAGCGCAAGCAAAATATAAGTATACCAGCAAAAAATGGTTTTGATCATACCTCAAATAGTAAGGTTATGGTACTTGAACAACTGTGGGGTCTCAACAGGAACCCTATCTACAGAGCGACGTTGTCTGCTTGCCCATAGAAACATATACTCAGTTACATTCGATTTGGCAACAGCAGCACGAAATCCGCTCGACTTCTCCAAAGTAAATCGGCCGCCATCGATGAAATTTGGAACATTATTATGAATAAGTTGGAGCGTAGATATGTTTCGGGTGTCTAAATATCAGTTTATGAACAACCCTCTCTCGAGTAACAAAAGCCCAACTATAACAGACTCTCATACAACCTGTCTTGCTTTATAACGCAGAATCCTGGGTCTTATCGCAAGCAGACGAAACATCTTTAGGAGTCTTCGGGAGAAAAATACTCCAAAAAATGTATGGTCCTATAGTGCACAATCGGCGGCACATGCACCATGAGCTGTATGAGCTATATCCAGGCATTAGCATAGTTAAGTGTATCAAAATCAGAGCTCAGATTTACTCGATTTTACTCGCGAGTGAAAAATACTCGCGAAGAAGAGTACTCGAAGAGTACGAGTGTTACAAAAAGTTTACTCTCCACTCGTTTGTTTTAGGTGGGAGTACTCGCGAGTACTCCTTTTTAAAAATGAAGAGTGGGAGTAAAAATCTTCGAAATAGAGTGAGGGTTTCCTCTTAAGAGTGAAATCGAGTGGAGAAATTGAAACTGTTTGTTTTTGCTGACTTGTGTGCGTGTGTGTGTGTAGTAGTAAATATAATAAAGCAAATGGTTTTTGGTGTTGCTATGGACTGAGGTGTGGAGTGGTGACTGAGGAGGAAGGAATAATAATGAGGAATAATTAACAATTTCTTTAACACTCGTAATCTTCGAGTAATCTTCTTCGCAAGTATTTTTGTACACAAAATCACCGGTCCCTTACAATACAATACATTCTTCTGCTTTTCTCTTCTTGGCCTCCCAGTCCTCCCTCGTCAGTCACCTCTCCCCACCGCAGTCCATAGCAACACCAACAACCGTTTGAGTTATTATACTTGCTACTACACACACCCACACACGCTCCCATAAATCGGCAAAAACAAACAGTTTCTATTTTTCCACTGGATGAGAAAGACTGAAACAGTACTCGGCAAGAGTATAATCTGCTCGATTTCGAGCGTATTTTACTCGCACTTATTCGAGTGGCATAGAAAAATAGAGTATACTCGTTTTTTTTTCACACGCTGGAGTACTCGAGCTCGAATTCGAGCGAGTTTCACTCTCTACTCGAATTCGAGCGAAGACTTCGGAGCTATGATCAAAATAACGCCATTGCGCTCTATGACAGTAGAATGGATGAAGACGAACCAGCACGAAGGGTTTACGAAACTGAACTCGAAAGAAGACGAGAAATAGGAAGACCAAGACTCCGCTGGAGGGATCAGGTTGGAGAATCCCTGCGTGCACTTGGTATTGCCAAGTGGAGAGATAAGGCAAAAGATCGAACTGTTTGGAAAAATATGCTATCTTGGTTTTGTAAGGTCCCTGACCCCTTGGGGTTGTTCCAGACCGGTTACGTAAGTAAGTGAGAACAACTGTTCCCGTACAGAGGCCGCACGCGCTTCACCCAGCATATTCCTTCAAAACCAGCTACATACGGCATAAAAATCTAGTGGGTGTGCGACTCCAACTAAAATTGGCCACTAAAGGGAATAATTTATGTTGGAAAAGAAGCTAGCGAAGCACGTGCGGTAAATCTTGGCGATAACGTTGTTCTCAAGTTAGTTGAGAAGTACAGTGGTTCTGAACGAACAGTATGTGCTGACAATTTGTTTTGGCCACGATCTTGATGACGAAACGGTTGGCATATGGAGGAACCATCAGAAAAAAAATCCTACATACCGAAGAAGATGCTGGATACCACAACAATAATATCACTCTGTGCTCGTACGTGCCAAAAAAAGAACAATCCGCTATCGACTTATCGAAACCAGCGAAGAAGCCATTCCAGATTTTAGACTATAATATATATAAATCTGGATTAGACACGATGGTCTATGATGGGGGGTTACACCTATAAACGGGCCGCTAGCAATGTTGGATTTTTCGGGATTGGCAGCATTTGTCGTTCATGACAAATTGGGCCATATCAAGGGGAACGACAGGAGACGTGTCTTCCTCATGGAATTGCTGGTAAGTATTTCATTTATTTATTCATTGAATTCAAATTCCAAAAATTTTTAAAATTTGTTTATATTTTGCAGGTAGTTGTAGGCCCGCTGATTGATGACCAACCAGCCCATGGCGCATCATCATCCACTAGACCATCGTGCTCGATATATTCCAAACTGGATAAAACGCAGGGTAAAACAAGATTCCATTTCATATTTATATTGCAAAAAGCCGGTTTGTCAACAGCATTCACATGCCAGGTACGCGTGCCGCGTATAAAATCAGCATTGTAACATTTTATTAATAAAATGGCGTAAATAACTAGTTAACAAGTTTAAAAATATGTATTTATTGTTTATTTCGTCCGTTTACTAGCATAAACCATATTTACACACACTTTTAGGATACATGGCTATGTATTTCCATACAAATCGTATATAGGTCTGCCCAGACCTGGTTTACCGTTTACCGTTTAGCGCCAAAAATCCGTTATACCTCCGAGGGTAAATCAAACAAAAATATAAACTTAAAATTTAACGTAGTATATCATCACTAATTTCCTTTGATGAAGTAATCGAAAACGGTTGATTGCCGCAATTAATATAAGTTTTTTTCCGGAGAAATATCTCGCAATTCGTGTCGAACTGAGACTTTTTCCAAACCTACATTATTTTCCTTGGCCCACTATATTTATGTCTCCAAACGTTCATGAGCCTACTTGGGTTTTATGGCTTGTGTTACTGGTATACTATCAGCCTCTTCATCTTCTGAGGAAATTTGAATATCTGGCGTTGCCGAGTTATTATCCATAATCCTTGTTACAACTTCTTCGGAATTAAAGTTTATATGAAAAGAAGTTCGAAGCAGGTATGTAAAAAATTTAGTATTCACCTCCTCAACATTTTCATAAGGATTAAGCCTTTCCTGCAATACAGAAAAAGGCAAAACGTGTTCAGACATTTATTTTTCTGGGAACAGTTTTTCCCAGCTGGATACCCCGAGAGTTTTTCAGCATAATTAAACACTTTTGAATAATAAATGATTTTAACAACTGTTTGTAATTTTCCCCATCAGCTTTCACCATTTTACACAGAAGAGATTTTTTATAATACATTTTTTATAATTCGGAAGCATTATAAAGAAGATTGCTGATTCGTCGGTATTATATATTTGCGAATCAAGTAATTCTTCTGATTGAATACTCTCATTTAATTCCAACTGAAATTGAGGTAATAGATCCGGACGACTGGAAAGCTTTTTTTCAAAAGCTTAAGGCCGCGGAGGCAATTGTTTCTTAAAGTTTTGAAACCAGCCATTGCATGCCACAAATTCTCTTTCATTTACATACATTTCCTTAAAAAATGTCTTTGCCCTATCACAAATAATTTCTTTAGAAATGGGTACTCCGTTGTGTCTCAAACATGGAATATAAAACTTGTTCGAACTTTTCATATTCAACCTATTTTAGAGTTTCACGTTTTAGCAATAACTTTATATTAGATGTCTTTGCAAACATGATTATTAAATATTGTTTTAATTTATATTAATAAAAATCATGTTAAATAAAATGTCCTCACCTCTTTGACTTTTCACTTTTCTTTTTAATATCTGATGTAGTTGAAGTACCTACGCCCTGTGATGCCAACTCTGCAGGAACGAAACGCGCCGTCGAAGTACCCAAAAAGTGCTAAAACGCGCCAAATAACGAAAACGAACAGAAAAATCTCAAAAGTGCTGCAACGCGCTTAATAAATAAGGTACAGGCAGATTTTAACAGTTCTAGTAGGTTGTGTTATTTATTTTTTCTAATTTTCCTGTTAATTATATATCCGAAAATAGAGACAAATCACCATGGAAAGTTGCAGTGTATGATAAAACTTTATTATAAAAACTAGCTGACTCGGCAGACGTTTTCCTGCATAATATTTCAAGAGATTTGTATGGGAGGTATCACGCCCATTTGTCCAATTGGACCGAATAGTAAATCTAAACCACTCAGGGCGCCACCCAAACGCATACAAAAAAAAATTTATTCAAATCGGTCCAGAAGTTTAGGAGGATTTCAGTCACAAACACACGTGCAGTTGAATTATATATATAAAGAAGATGAGAGCTCTCTACTGGTAACGCTGCGCGCTGTGCTCTCGTTTTGCAACGAGACCCATTTTTCAATAAATGGGTGCATCAACAAGCATTGCTGGATTTAGGACGATACCAATCATTACCAAGTGGCAATGCATGTACAGAATGTCATTGTTTGGTCTGGATTGTAGTCCGGTGACATCATCGATCCGTACTTCTTCGAAGACGATGATGGCATTATATAATAATATGCCACAAATACCAGTACCCTCAGACATCATAGCCATCCTCTTCGTTCAAATTTAGCCTGATATACACCGAAGTCGCGGCAGTAATTTGAATGACGGCATATTCTCCATGTAATGTTCTTGATAACGCTTTCAAATAAAACAACAAATTCGGTAACATCTTACACGCAACTCGTTTTAACTTCCTCTCTTGGAAAATCCTTTCAGATGTTCACCCGAAGAAAAGGATGTTTGTAGCGCAGATTTGATGAATGCCAGCATTGCCTGACATTTTTGTTTTTCTGTTCTATCTCTGAATGTACTCAACTGAATTCCATCGAAAGGCTCCATGTCTTTCATATGTTTTAATGATATAGAGTAGTTTGTTGCGTATATCGAAGTGTTTTGAAGCAAGCATACATTGGCTATAAATATTACATATTGGCTTGGACTCATCATTGTGGGTTTAGCCCATAGACGAATATATGTAGGTATAGATACATTTATTCTCTCAATAAGTTAAACATCATAGGTACGGTGGAAAGTAAACATTGGATGGTGGAAAACATGGGTTCAATCATACCAGAGAGAGACAATAGTAAACAACGTCCAACAAATGAACAACAACCGAATTTCGTGTTTACTAGTTGTGTTAAATACAATACAAATGTATACCAACGATAAAAGTGAACAAAAAAAGTGCAAAATACATTTAAATTTTTCAGTTCTACACCAAAAAGAAAAGGAAAAATTTAAGTGAACATATGTTGTAACTCCACCTGGTGTAAGTTAATTTTAAATTTAATTTCTCTCATTTCCACAAACCTACGACGATGAGTGTGAAATGAAACGTCAGATGAGAGAATAAATGTATCTTCTATGGTTTAGCCACTTCTTAAAAGAGGGTTCTGCTCCCCATACGTTATTTTTGGGTGTCTCTCGAACCAAATATTTATACATAAGTATTAAGCGTAATTAATAAACAATACAAAAATAGACGTAAACGGTCAACGATGTGAAACGGTAGAAGCAAAAGAATTTAATATTCTTTAGCAAATTGGTGTTGTATAGAAAACGGGGCAAAGGGCTAAATAAAATCTCAAAACGCGTGCACATTACGCATTTTTTCAAAAAAAAGAGCCAATGAAATTTTTCCGCGTTTTACAAGGTCGAAAAATGCTCAAAACAAATATAAAAACAATGTGTTTACATTCAATCATAGAGAAGAGTCTCTATCCTCTCTTTACGTTCTCTCGATGACGTCGAGGCAGTACGCCATTTCATCGAGTTCGAGCAAGCTGTTAAATTTTAATCCTTGGTTGGGCATAAAACGGAAAGAAATAAAAGGGAATGAGTGTTTACGTTCGATGCAACCAACATAAAATATAATTCAGTTGTCATCTGTTTTCTATCAATTTCCTACCGCATAGTCGATCAGCTGTATCATGGATACCCACTGATTCAATCCGGATTATTGACTTTAACGAATGCATCAATGAAGTCATCATCATCATCGTGAGTTGACAACGCACGTGGCAGCAATCCAAGCACCATAAACAACTTACAGCCCCACAATTCTAACTGTATTTATCAAAACAAAATATAAAAATAGTGTGTTTACATTCATTTTTTTCTATTTCAACTCAATTTATTCAATCCGGATTATAGAACACGTAATGTGTAGGAAAACGCGGTCCGGATTACCGAATAAGCGGCTTAGCGGGGTCCGGACTATCGAGTTTATACTGTAATTAATTTTTAATAACTACTTTAATCATAAGTAATCATATTAATAAAATATAATGGTATTCTCATAATTATATTAATAAAGTAAACTACAACATTCTCATTAATGATAACTATTAGCTTAGTTATTAATTTATTTTATTGCTTATCCCATAAGTTACTACAATAAAATAATTATTTAAGTCCATAACTAAATATGGGTCATTGTCATAATGTCTGGTTAGAGCTAACTAACACCTATAATTTTTAAATGTCATACAAACTGGCAGCTAGAAGTTTTAGTTAGCTTTAAATGTGGGATAACTTGAGTTGGTGATAATGGGAGTAAATAATAAAAAATTCTAAATTATATTAATTTCTTACAGAACTTAAGTAGTTTAAAAACGAATAACATTTCATTTCTCATGTATTATTATTTTTTACTAGTTGACCCGGTGCGCTTCGCTACCCCTGAATTGTAGTTTTAATGAAACCGGATTTTTTTTATTTTTTTCATTTTATTCAAGCACTGTAATATATATGTTAACACCAAAAATGTTTGGTGGGTCAATAACCAATAATGCTGACGCTGTTAAGCGTGCCACAATTGGAGCAACGATCGCAGACGTTGTGCCATAAGTAATATCAAACAATGCTGACGCTGTTAAGCGTGCCACAATTAGAACAACGACCCCAGAGGTAATTTACGTTATGCCAGCAGTCAACGCGACGGTGCACATTTTGCGACGTCATCACTAGTTGGTAAGGTAGTTATCATTAAGAATTTTGTAATTAATTTAAGTCAGTTCATTTTGAATCATTAAATAAAGAAGTCGCTCCTCTAAGCAGCGCAATACAGGAATAAACTTTAATCTTGTTAATTGGCGCCCAACTAAATCAAGTACCCGAACAGGCTACAAGTGCAACTAAATCAAGTACCCGAACAGGCTACAAGTGCAACTAAATCAAGTACCCGAACAGGCTACAAGTGCAACTAAATCAAGTACCCGAACAGGCTACAAGTGCAACTAAATCAAGTACCCGAACAGGCTACAAGTGCAACTAAATCAAGTACCCGAACAGGCTACAAGTGCAACTAAATCAAGTACCCGAACAGGCTACAAATTCAACACAATCAGCAGGAAGAGACCGTAGGACCTTCAACTGAGAGCAGCTGTGAAAAATTGACCCCTGAGTACCAACAAAGAAAAAGGATTCTGTCGACCTTCCGGCTCCCAGTATGCTAGCAATTATTTTAGTGTGAGTATAGTGATAAGTGACTAGAAGCCACTACGAATCCTACGGGACCCTCTAGCGGCAGTAAGAAAATTGTAAAACCAATCCTGTGTAGTTTAAACATAATAAATAAGTGATTAAAAATAAAATATTCAAAATATAAAAGAAAAGAAAAATATAAAATGGCAAACCCAAGCAATTTAGTGAGACCCCCTATCCTAAACATCCAAAATCCTCCCATACCCCAAATTCAACCTAACGTGAACGCGATTGATATCGACGCGATAAGGCAAATGTGTGCAGAACAATCCCGAAATGTAGTCAGGCAAATTCTAAATCCAAACGCAGATATTTCGGGAATAGACCAAGACATAGAGGAAAGATATAGGGGAAATCTTACCGAACTGGACAAAATTCCAGACGTGGTTAGGTGTCTTAGGGAATTCTCTGGCAACCAATCCGAGTATAGCTCCTGGAAAAAGAGCGTGGAAAGAATTTTAAAACTATATGAATCCTATAAGGGAACGCCGAAATATTTCGGTATCCTCAACGTTATCAGAAATAAGATTATTGGCAGCGCTGACGCCGCCCTAGAATCTTACAATACTCCTCTAAACTGGGAATGCATTTCCCGCTGTCTGACACTGCATTATGCAGACAAAAGGGATTTGTCAACCCTGGAATACCAAATGATATCTATTGTACAAGGCAATTGTACTATACAAGAATTTTACCAGGTGGTATACTCCCACCTGTCTCTAATAACAAATAAACTCTCCAGTATGGAGATGGGACGTGAATCGTTAGATATTCTAACACAAACCTATAGGGACAAAGCGCTGGATACATTTATCAGAGGACTTAAAGGTGATTTGCCCCGTCTTCTGGGAATAAGGGAACCCACAGACCTTCCTCAAGCTCTGCATTTGTGTCTCAAATTAGAGAACCAACAATATAGAGCACAGTATGCAAATTCCCATGCAAAAACCGAGAAATCTCAACAGCAACCTCCACCTCGTAAGAACTATAATCCGAAATATATTAATCCAAATCAAGGATTTATTCCACAATCCTTCAATCAAATACCTCAAGGGTATTTTAACCAAAACCAGCCATCAATATCTCAACAACAATTCTTTAACCAGATGCCTCAACGGCAATATTATCAAAATGGCTATGGTTTCGCTCCCCAACGTCCAACGGCACCGAAGCCGCAAGCCAAACCAGAACCAATGGATGTAGATCAATCCATGCGATCGAAAGCGGTCAATTATATGAATAGGCCGGTGCAGGATAACAAGTTTGTAGGAAAAAGACCTACCAATCAATCAGCACAGGTTCATCAACCAGCGAAAATACAAAGGAATTTTCACCTCCAAACAGATGCACCTCAAAACGATTCAAATGAAGAAAACTATGCATCGGAAATGTACAATTATGAAAATGATCAAGAATTACAACCATTAGATGAATATGTTAATGAATATAACACCTTCAATCAAGAGGATGAACAGAATGAAACACAGGAATTCATTGATATTCATTTTTTAGGCTAACAAGCTCGTCCCTACCATATATCGAGTGTAGGACGAGCTCAGGTCAAACACTAAAATTTTTAATTGACACGGGATCAAATAAAAATTATGTCCAACCCGAACTTATCAAAAACCCAATTCCAAATAATGAAACGTTTTACGCGAATTCTGTTGGTGGTAAAACCAAAATTACACACCATACGTTTATAGATCTTTTCCATACAAATTCTAATGGCACTAAATTTTTTCTGTTACCAACGTTGAAATCTTTTAACGCTATCCTGGGAAACGATAGCTTAAAGGAATTGAATGCGGTTATCTTTACTTCCGAAAATTATATGTTAATAGATAATAGAACAAAGGTGCTAATAAAGCAACAATACTCCCAATCCGTAAATACGATAAACATCAGGAACAACCATATGACTCAAAAACAAAAAGTCAACCTAGATTTAATTGTGAAGAGGTATGAAAAATTATTTAGTGACCCGAATGAGAAATTAACTGTCACCACGTCGGTCATGGGTGAAATACAAACCAAGGACGAAAATTCGGTATACTCACGGTATTACCCATATCCACTGCACCTAAAAGATGAAGTCGAAAGTCAGATTAAAGAATTATTGGATAACAATATAATACGACCATCTCGGTCACCATATAACTCGCCGATATGGATCGTACCGAAAAAGGCTGACGCCTCAGGGAAAAAGAAATATCGTTTAGTTATCGATTACAGAAAACTAAACGATGTTACTATACCTGACAAGTACCCAATCCCGAATATAAATGATATCTTGCCACAACTATCCAAAAGTAAATGGTTTTCTGTAATCGACTTGAAGAATGGTTTTCACCAAATACCGCTAAAGGAAAGTGATATGAAAAAAACTGCATTCTCTGTGAACAATGGAAAATATGAGTTCACAAGACTTCCCTTCGGGCTGAAAAATGCCCCTTCAATCTTCCAAAGAGCTCTCGATGATATCTTACGTGAGCATATAGGGAAAATTTGTTTCGTCTACATTGACGATATCATCATTTTCGCAGAGGATGAAGAGACACATCTGAAAAACCTGCAAATAGTCTTTGAGACCCTACAAGGAGCAAATATGAAGGTCCAGTTGGACAAATGTGAGTTCCTAAAAAAAGAAGTAGAATTCTTAGGGTTTATCATATCAGATTCGGGAATTAAGACAAATCCGGAAAGAGTAAAAGCGATTCAAAATTTTCCGATTCCCAACACACTTAAAGATCTCAGATCCTTCCTCGGACTCGCGAACTTTTATAGACGTTTTATCAGGGACTATGCTAAAATAGCAAAACCCCTGACAATACTTTTAAGGGGGGAAAATGGACGCATGTCCAAACATGTTTCGAGTAAAATAAAAGTAGATCTTGACGAAGAGGCTTTAAATGCCTTCAAGAAATTAAAGAATACACTGATATCCGAAGATGTCTTATTAGCTTACCCGGACTTCGAAAAAGAATTCCAATTGACTACGGATGCCTCTAACTTTGCCCTCGGCGCTGTATTATCCCAGGATAATAGACCAATAATTTTTCTATCAAGAACTCTCCATAAGCCCGAAGAGCACTATGCGACGAACGAAAAGGAGATGCTCGCAATAGTATGGGCTCTCAAGTCTCTTAGAAATTATCTTTATGGCGCAGCCAAGATGAAAATCTTCACGGACCATTTACCTTTAACGTATGCGTTAAATAATAAAAACTCGAATTACAAACTGAAAAGGTGGAAGGCCTTTTTGGAAGATTACAAATATGAATTAATGTACAAACCTGGAAACACTAATGTTGTTGCAGACGCACTGTCAAGAATTCCACAGGAGGTAACACATATTAACTCCATGACAGCAACGCAACATAGTGATGAGAGCTCATCACAGAATCTAATAGACAAAATACAACTGACCCTACACCACAACGTGAGCACATCCCATCCTCTGTACCCCTTCCTATCCCATGAAACCAATCAACTCCAAGCCCATCTCAATAGAATTAAACAAAAAATGAATAATGTTTTGCGAAATAATGATAGACAAGTAATTGTAAATAAACTATCTATAGATAATATGAATGCTCTAGCTCAAACAACTAATCAAATTGTAAAGTATTTCAATTCTCATGAAATAGTCAATGAATCACAAGTATCAACTCTTAAATACAAAATAAAATTATTAAAAGAAGAACTTTTAAGTATTCAATATGCCATCCACTGGGCAAAAGCTGGAATAGTAAACTCATTCATTCTCACAAACAACGAAATAAATATTGTTAAACAAATTTTTGAAAAGGAAGCCATCCCTTATATTAATTTAGAAGAAGCATTCGAGTTCTCTGAAGTTAAAATAGCCTCCAGCAATAGTCATCTTATTTATATTGTTACCATACCAACTACCGATGTAAATTCATGTAATAAATTAATAGTTAAACCTACTAAATTTGGAAAATACGTTAATAAGATTCTGTATAACGAAGTATTGTTATGTAACAACTCAACTTTTGGCATAAAGTACCCCTGTAAATCATACAATAAATTAACCATCTGTAATAGTATTAATGTTGAAAATATAAATAATGATACCTGCCTAACAAATTTACTGAGAAGTCACACTTCAAATTGCACATTAATAGACAATGCCGACATACCCACTGTTGAAGAAATTGTTCCTGGAATACTCCTACTAAATCAAATCAACGAAACTATTCATATTAACGAAGAACCACGGGATCTGACCGGAACCTACATTCTGCAGTACCATAATGCATCAATAGGTGTCAAAGACAAAACATATAACTATTTCCAAATGATGGATGTTCAACCTTTACCACCTATTTTACAGCCTAGATTACCTGGATCAACGATTGAGAAAACGCTTACCTTACAATCAGTAAAAGAACTTCACCTCAAGAATACCGAAGAAATCGGTCTCCTAGATGTCAAGAACAGATGGACTTCAGGAATTAATTTTGGATTATCCACCATTATCATACTATTCGTAGTGATGCTTGTGAGAGGAAGAAATCAAACAAGCAAAGAAATTGTAACCACTATACCAGCAGTACACCTCTCACTCCCTGAAGTTGCCACCACAAATTTTATGGAATCGCAACAGACCCCAAGATTGTCCCAAATACCATATTTCTAAAATGTCACGATCGAGGACGCTCATAATTAAAAGGGGAGGTGTTAACACCAAAAATGTTTGGTGGGTCAATAACCAATAATGCTGACGCTGTTAAGCGTGCCACAATTGGAGCAACGATCGCAGACGTTGTGCCATAAGTAATATCAAACAATGCTGACGCTGTTAAGCGTGCCACAATTAGAACAACGACCCCAGAGGTAATTTACGTTATGCCAGCAGTCAACGCGACGGTGCACATTTTGCGACGTCATCACTAGTTGGTAAGGTAGTTATCATTAAGAATTTTGTAATTAATTTAAGTCAGTTCATTTTGAATCATTAAATAAAGAAGTCGCTCCTCTAAGCAGCGCAATACAGGAATAAACTTTAATCTTGTTAATTTATACAATAGCTGACCCGGCAAACTTCGTCCTGCCTTCAAAGGTGGTAAATTAAAAATTTATAATTTTCAGGATAGATGGTTCTGTATTTAAATATTTAAATTGAGAAAATAATTGAATTACAAAAGTTTGTTTATTTAAAAGAATGCTTTTAATATTAGTTTTGTTAAGTTTTTAATGATTATTTTAATTAAGTCAATTTAATTGAGATTTTAAATTACTGCAACGCTTTCAGATGTACAACGTTCTTTGTTTGTCTGTTGGGAGCGTAAACAAATAACGACGATGGTTTGCCTACTCGAGAACATGCAACATAGAGCTGGCCATGAGAAAAGCATGGATACTCCAAATTGATGCCACACATTTTCAAAGACTGTACCTGCGCCTTATTAATGGTCATTGCAAATGCAAGTCTAACTGGAAATTGAAGGCGTTTGAAATCGAATGGCAAATCATTCGGAATTATTGGTATTCGTGGGATCAGTACGTCTTCCCCCTTGTACTTTCCCTTCAGAATTGTTCCTTCAATGACGTTTGTCATAAGTTTTTTGACAATAAGTCTTGTGCCATTGCAAAGTCGAGGCTGATTGATATTACGCATCATTATAATTACGGCTCCAACCTTCAACTGTAGATCATGTAGCGGCAAACCTGCATCAACGTTTGGCAACAACGAACCTGCTCTATGGTAAATTTGACCTTGAATCTGCAACGGTGGTGTGAACTGATGAAATATTAAATTTATTTACATGTGGCAAATTAATTACCTTAAATGTCGGCATGAAATTGTCTCGTACAATGTTCGTGGCGCCGAACGAAGTCATTTGAAAGCAAGAATTGTACTTTTGTATATTGTTTAGGAAATGCTTCGAAAGAGGTGCTGATCCAGAAACCAATGAATACAGTGGCTCAGGTGGTGGGTTCAATGGTGGTAGTTTTATCTTTCCATTTGCGCAGCATAACCCTGGAGATTCTTTGGGAAATTTCAGAGCCTTGCAATGAGAACACACAATGGTCATAGACCCGATTACAACATTATTATCCGTAGAATAATCAGTAGATGAATCATAGCGGAAGGCTGTACGTAAATAATCTGTCGGTACACCAGCTTGTCGTTGTACGCGTCTAGCTATATTGTTTTGTTGATGATTATCATCCGATCGATTAATAGATGCAATGCGACGTCTCTGTCTCAATCGATTATCTTCATTTCGAATAGCTCGATCTTCATGTGACTGAATTAATCGGGATTCTAATATCCGTTGGCTGTTCCTCTCAATCCGATTTGCTTGATGTTCAGGACTTTCAATCGCACGCAAATTTCTTGAGCTTGTAGCCATACGGCTTCTGCGACCAATGTTCCTACGTCTGATTGGCGGCATCTCACTCACTTATTATTGAAGTTAATTGAAAACAAAATCACTATTATAATCTAACACTGTTATTGACCGAAACTTACCAATTTATTCAGACCTTGTAGAAGAAAGAAAGAAGTTGTTTTACGTTGTGCTGTCTCAAAACGCAGTGATCATTCTTTTATTTATCATCGCCACAGAGACTTAAAATTATCACTCAAATCTGTTGTTTGTTTCTACTTTCATATGTACAAAGCAAATATCGTACGACTATACCGTTATTTAAGAATATGAAACTATAAGCAGTAGCGTTTACATTTACAATACTAAAGGAATTGTGGGGTTTGAGTATTAATATTCAGTTTAAAGAGAATACAATTTAAGAGTATTAATTAAACAAAGTAAAGAGAATTATTATGGAACATAGTAAAGAGAATTGTTATTGAACATAGCTGACCCGGCAGACTTCGTGCTGCCAACAAAAGTATTTGTGACATCAGATGGTAAACAAAAACACATATTTGGGTAATCGTTAAGGTGTAATAAAAGATGTTTCAGTGTAATTGTGGAATTTATCAGAACCTATACGGACTGACATTGTCCTGCATGATATTTCAAGCGATTTGAATATTAAACAAAGTATGAAATGAAAGACAAATAATATAATAATTTTATTATTCTTTATTTTTAAATAACATCAATTTTTCAACAAACAGTTCGTTATAATCAATGTTTGTTTAATTTTATCATAATGCGAGTTGATCAACAATATTTTTAGTGAGTTTCTGAGGAGTATAAATGAATAAAGTTTACGGTTTTCCAACGCGAGAACACGCCACATATAATTGGCCATGTGAAAAGAGCCGATTTTTCTTGATCCAACCCACAAATCGACATTGTTTGACCTTGTGACTTATTAATAGTCATGGCAAACGCCAAGCGAATTGAAAATTGCAGACGTCTGAATGGAATGGGTGAGTCTAAAGGGATCATTGGGATTCGTGGCAGGAGAACAACTTTACCTTCAAATTTGCCGTTCAAAATTTTAGCTTCAAGAACACTGCCCATAATTTTTTTATGACTAATCTTGTCCACCTAAAGACACGCACAAAATTTCATTAAAATCGGTGTTGCCGTTTAGGAGGAGTTCAGTGACATACGCACGTGCAGTAGAATTTTATATATAAAGAAGATATGGAAATTATGGAAATTTTTTTATTGAAATTATGGATTTTTTTGTTTACAAACCATTCGGAGTCAACAGTGAACAAAATTAAAAAAGAATCAGCCAAATCCGTCACTCCGTTCTTTAGTTATGCTAAGGCAAACACACGCCAACTCATTTTTATATATAAGATTAATGAGGTGGTGCAATGGTTACTGTGCGCACCTCTTGAACATGAGATCCTGGGTTTGATCCCTGCACCGACCACCTTAAATTTCTTTCGGCGACGGTCACCTCGCATACTGACGTCGACACTATCGAGTATTTAGCCATGAAAATGCTTCTCAAAATACCGTTCGGAACCGGTGTAAAACTGTAGGTCCCAATCTATGATTATAAAACTAGAAAACACACAGCTCACCGGTCGTGAGGGGGTGGGGGGAAATGAAGGGATTAGGTTGAGCTTCTCACAAACCAGTGACCTATGCCCGTTCTAACATTATTTTACGAAGCTTTTTCATTGCTAAATACTCGAAAGTGTCGCCGGCACTAAGAGTCATTTAAGCAGATATCTGAGGTCTATACACGCAGTGTATAACTTTATCAGCCTGGGGATCAGTAGATGGTGCGATCATGTTTACACCTTCCTAGGGCCCTCGGGGTTGTTCGTGACCGGATAAGTAAGGACACATTTAATGCCGAGGTTAGTCAGATTTTCTATGGCGACTTTTGATTTATGAGGAGTATGTTCACTTACGGTCGGTGGTGCAATGACAGTGTGAGCGGCTCTTGTATATGAGCATGTGGGGTCGATCCCTGCCAACACCTAACATTTTTTTCGACGGCGGTCGCCCCCAGTTGGTCCCAATTAGTGAGTATAAAACTACAACGCGCACAGCTACTGGTTGCGAGAAGCTCTTCTTTTTTGTTCAATTACAGCAGTCTTCTCTTTCAGGCAGATGCCTTGAACATTGCCGTTCATAAGGGACATAACGAATTAACTGCATGTTGTCCAGTCCCCAGAAGTATTCATTTTTGCTGTGGTGCCTGAGATCAGTACATTCCTTAGCCTTCGCGCCTAGGACGTATCTTGTTTTATTTATAATCCAGTTTATTGTAGCCCATATGTTCGTGTATCGCTGTACCTCAATTTTGTAACTAAACCATCCTTCTTGTTTCTTGAATATGACTTCTTGATATCAGTAAGTTCACCTTTTAACCAAGAAGTCATTTTCTTCCATTCTTGACTTATTGATGTGTAGTGACTTGTTGTGAGCTATCGTGACTCTGGCATTACCACAAATCCGATATATTTATTATCAGAGAATGAATTTCATTCAAGGACTTTCCACTCCCTTGTCATTCAATACAGGTCCCACGTAGAAATGGTAACATCTACTTCCTCTTGCCTGTAGCTGGTGGCGAAAATCGGTTCATTGCCTCTATTACATTTAGCTAACCATGCCTTTAGCAACCGGGTTAGGGCTCACGGGTTGGGGTCACATCCGCCTCGCCTTTTGTTAGACTAAGGCTTGACCTGAAAAACCTCGATATTTGTTGGTCCTTCCAACAGATACCGTAAAAAATTGTTCGCCCGTGTCCTTATCAGCACATCCATAGGCTTAGAGCCAGTGACGGATAAGGGGTCACCATCTTCCGGATCTGCTAAGGGGTTCATCCAGTCTGCATAGATTGGTACATTCCTGCTGACCATTTACATGTTGTCCATAATATCGTGCTCCGGATTCCGCTTACTAATATTAAAAAAATTAAATTTAAGGTTTTGCTTGCGCCACATGAAATGCAATTCCAGATAATTTCCATGTATGATATGCTTGAATTGTAAATATAAAATAATATAATTTTGAAAAAATTCTAAACTTGTTTTGTATTAGGAAATTAATTCAGGGCTAAAATTTATATGTATTTTCCCATGCTTTGTAATACGAGGATGAGGCCACTCTTAAACAGTGTTGAGATATTTTAATTTGAATTGGATTTTAATTTGCATTACTTTATCTAATGTAAATGCAAAAGAATTACCATTTTTCCAAATGCAAATTGTAACGAAATATGGGAATAATTTTGATTTTTTGAATTTGTGTAACTGCTGGCAATTCTGTTTTTAAAGCATTTTATATGTAGAGGTTTAAATCTTCGAGTGGCCTTGCCTCGAAGTACTTTCAAATTCATAAACCTGTACATATAATATATTTTAAAACCAATACTGTCTGATATGAAGGAACCGCTTTGAATATCCCCTTCCGTCCCAAGCAATTTCACAGTTGGCGGATTTCAATGAAATTTTCGGTGTATGATAATTCGTCCTAAAATAAGGTACAAATGTATTTTTAATGTCCATACAAAGCTCCTATCCTTGGAAACAGGACATACACATATCGCACCTTAAATACAAAAGTGTCACAACTCAAAATTTACAAATTCTCAGTAGAGGCAAAAAACTGGATTGTAAAGTTAAAAAATGTATGAAATGTCCCAAAAATAGATATATTCATACTGGATTTGTTTGACGAAAGGGAAGAGAAACGACGCCAGATTTTCACAGCGGATAGAAATTGTCCTTGGTGATTGTTTTTAATCAAAAAATTCAAATCTTGAAATTTTGAGATGTGACGCTTTTGTATTTAGGGTGCGATATGTGTTCCTTGGGATTTCACTTGGACAAAATATAAACTTTTTTAAATAGAAAAAAAGATAAAGTTTTTATTTCATATTGAAAAAACAAATAAAAAATTAATAATATATATAATAAAAAAATAAAAATTAAAAAAAAAAACATTTCATTGGCCTTCTCTAAAAATATCTTATAAAAACAAAAAGCATAAAAGTAAAAAAAATCATTGATTTTCTTTAAAAAATTCTTAAAAATTAAATCACAGTAGGAAACATTTTAATAGCCTTTTCACATTTACCGCGTTTCAACTCAAAACGCCGGCGTTTCGCTCTCTTGAGATCATTTCGAAACCATGGTGTTCACATTGTACTTTTTTTAACTACTGTGGTTTCATGTGACATTTCTCATTTCTGTTTTGTGTTTTCTGTATTGACTGTAAACTACACAAACGCACATTTGTGAATAAAGAAATATAAAATAACATTGATACATACATAATGTAAACAAACAGATTTGTTTTCCCTCATTTTTCTGACATTTGCTTTGAACCAGCAATGGAAATTTTTTCATTTTACTCCTTTTTTTAACTACTATTGGAGTACAACACTGTGCTCTCTCTCATTTTTACTGTGGTTTCAAACAAACTACAGTAAAAAGAGCATAATGTTTGCATTTTTTTTGTATGGAAATAAGTGCCAATTAAAGTATGTTTCGCTGAAATCATCGAAAGAGAGCGAAACGCCGGCGTTTCAGCTGAAACGCGGTAAATGTGAAAAGGGTATAAGACACAAATAAATATCACATTTTTCACACCGAGTTCGCGTGCGACTATTGCATTTTTTGAAACGGCACGCTCGTGCTCTTTTTAATTTGTCGACCACTGGCCAATGACCCACTCCATCAAACCGTTTGCTGCTTCCTGGCAAAGGAGAGCATTTACTATTTGTTCTGAGTGATTCTTCTTGTTCTTCTTTTTCTTCTTCATCTATGTCACTAAATCGCCTTTTTGGCATAAAAAGCAAAGCTTCTGCAACTTCCAGTCGGAGAGATAGAAGATTCTTGATGAATTTGCGTGGCATATTTTTTGATCGACAGTCGAGCCTGTACTCCATCCAAGCATTTACCACAGCCAAATCGAGGAAATTAAGTGCCACTTTCAAAGTCCATTTTTTTTTGACTTCACCCATGTTCTGTAGCACTCTAACATTTGGTATGGTAACATTTGGATATTTTTATTGTACTCCATGGCGATGGCAGGGCAAGTAATTTCAATTCGGGATTTCTGCTCCTTATTCCACCTACTCACAGTACCTACTGGATCCTGGCCGTATGCTATGGAAGCAAGTGTAACAGATTTGTTCTCCATCCATTTGACAACAACCATTTTTTCATCTGATCTAATAATCTGATCCGACACTCCCCTTTTTAAACACTTGTCGTCCTTTATATTTAGTTTGCCAAACGGTTTGTTTGTATTGTGCCAGTTCCATGCACATTAATTTCCGCCAATCGCCCCAAAAGCGGTAAGTCGGTAAAATTCCGGTCAAAGAACACAGAGGAAATATTTGGCAAAGTCCTCACCAAACGCAGAATAACGCTTGCACCTAATCCTAGTTTTCTCTCGCCTAATGGTGTTTTGGAGCCCTGGTAGACTTCAAAATCTAAAACAATATATATATATTAAATGCACCAATAATTCATTATAAATAGTACCACAAGACGAAGTCAAAACAAAATTTTTTAGACCAATTGGTCGCGGTTTATTGCGCACATATTGGCGAAGTCCACCCGGCAATCTTCCCAGGAATGGTATCATTTGCTCATCTATGGAATAGTTACCGAAATTTCTGCGGATGTCAAGACAGCGTGATCTGACCGCATCAATTATGGGTTGTACAGTTGCCAATGGTATTTAAACCGCACTCGGTTAGCGGTGAAGATTTTCTAACCTATAAGCCGTTTTAATATTTTGAAAAAAATCAGAATCACTTATACCTAATCTTCGTTCAGTACAAATATTTGGGTTTTAAGATATTCGGGGATCTCAGTTTTAAAAGCTGCTTTAGTTTAGTTTTTCGTGTAGGATAAACAACAAATTGCCAATAGCGCCATTATCTACTAATATATACATGACCAGTTTATATTCTAATGTACTTATATACAGGAACGAATCGCATGAAACAACTGCTAAATGCTCCGACTCGTAGGCGTAACAAACATAAATATTTTGTACTTTTAATAATAGTTATGAATACTGTCGATACCCGTGCGTTTTCCAGTTTACTTCATTTAATAGCTCACCAATCAGACAAAAATATCGAACGCTAAGGCAAAATATTGTTTGGCTTCATGCTGGACTCTGTTACAGAGAGCTAAATTTACAAAAAATAATAATAAATAGCAAACTATTGAAATGCGTTTACCCGTTTTAGAGAGATTATCATTCCGAGATATTCGTTCATAATGTACAGACTAAATGTGAGACATATTTCTACATCAGACCCCACGGGGTTACGACAAATGTGTTCATTAGTTTGAAACAAGTGCAACATATTTTGTCGATCGCTATGTTGCACCACCGATGTTGCTGCTCAGCAGTTGGCCAATAGTGCCACTGCAACTAATGTTGTTAGTAGCTGTGTGTAAATATTTATATATCAGAGAATAGTTTAGTACCTTCATGTTTTTGGCATTTTTGTTTTGGGAGATAGCATTTTTTATTGTTCTGTCTTTTGCAAATGTCATACATAAACTGCCTTGATTTATGCGAAATTAGTTTAGGCACACGTTACCACATTAGGATTTTTGTAGTATCTTGTTCACCCGATTTTTTTTTCAAATCGAAGTTTGGTATAGTAAAGAATTAGCCTGTTTGCAGTTGTGTAGTTTCCTGTGTTGTGGGACAGTCAGGTTCGTCACAAATTTTAAATTATGTACATGAAAACATATTGTAATTTTAGGTACAAACAATTTATTATTAAAGTATAATTATGAATGAGTCATTGGATTACCACAACAACTAACTAGTTTTACTTTTAAATCTATCAATTTGTTTCCATATTAAGCTCCACTTCGAGGAATTACATGTTTTAAAATGTAAATGAAGCTTTAAATTTTTGGCGCAATGTGTGGTTCACGCTACCACGCCATTGACAATTTCTGATTGAAATAGTCGAAAGAAATTGAAGTCGTTCACAACACTATGCATTTGAACAAAATTACAACTATTTGGGTGCAAACACCTGCTTGTTTACAAACATTGCCATGAGTGAAATTTACATGTCGGATGGCAGTAACCACTATTTTGTTAGTAAATGATAGAAAACAATAAAATAAATTAATGGTGCATGAATCTTAACATGCAGCACTTATTCCACACAGTTTATATTTGTACCCTCACAAATGGTGATTCAGTAAGTTCCGGACAAAATTTCTCCAGCGTATTCCTTGGCTCATTTCATGAAGAGAAGTCCACTAGGACCATGTCCGAAAATGCAAGGGTGCAAAATGGCAGCTGGTTCAAAATTTTCGGATTGGCGGTCAGAGAGTAGTAGGGTAAAGTTGCTAACTTCTGAGCCAGTTGTCGGATTTTTTTGGGGCTTGTTGGAAAGGTCTTTAAGAGGCCTTTCATAATCAATAAAAAAAGTAGAAAAAAGTCAAATCGCCGAGATACAGACCTATAGGAGAAAAAATTTACATAACCTCAATTTGCTCAGACAGATGACAGGTAACTTTTGTTTATTTTTCTGTTGAAAGATAGTCATACCACTTACCTATCCCAAATGACCTAAATGAAGACCAGAGGTCTTACCGTTCCAAAGTTATGACCATTTTACTGAAATGCAAAAATGTTTGTTTTTGTTTTTGGAAGCGAAATAACAGCACACATTTATTTGTTTTTGTAAATTACACGTTTAAGATTTTATTTTACTGAAATTTTCGGCAAAAGAATGGTGATAACTTTGGAACGGGAAGACCTCTGGGCTTCGTTTATGTCATTTTGGAAAGTCTAGAGGTATGGCTAAAATAGAAGTTACCTGCCATTTCGCTGAGCAAATTGAGGTTATGTGAATTTTTCTCTTCTTTTTTTTCGAAAGCTCTGTATCTCGGCGGTTCGACTTTTTTCTAGTTTCCGACCAGTGGCTCAGAAGTTAGCAACTTTACCCTACTACCCTCCGACCGCCAATCCGAAAATTTTGAACCCGCTGCCATTTCGCACCCTTGCATTTTCGGACATGGTCCTAGTGGACTTTTCTTCATGAAATGAGCCAAGGAATACACTGGAGAAATTTGTCCGGAACTTCCTGAATCACCCTGTATATCGTTTAATACGGAGAAAAATGTAAAGCATAGATATCTTTGCATAGTATCTTTGGACGAAATTCGTGTTACGACTTTTTAAGTCGATTGATACATGTCCGTTTATTTGTATTTCTGGCTAGTTGGCTTGCTGGTCAACACGATATCTGTCGTAAATCTATACCGATCACAATACACAAAATTAAACATTATTTACCCAGAATTAGTTTGGGGTCGAAAATGATCGTTTTAACAACGCCCCTTCTGCTACCTCCCATACAAATCGAAACATTAATACAAAATCATTTCAAAAAAGAAAAAAAATGGTTTCCATCCCATGAAGAAATTGGGTTTCCATCCTATTGAAGAATTGGGTTTCCATCCCATGAAGGAATTGGAGAGAGCTTGTGCCAACCAGTGAGCTCTGCGCTTTATAGTTTTATACTCACTGATTGGGACCTACAGCTTTTACACCGAATCCGAACGGTATTTTGAGAAGCCTCTTCATGCCTAAATACTCGATACTATGCGAGGCCGTCGAAAATAATTGAATGTGGTTAGAGCAGGTATAGAACCCAGGATCTCATGTACAAGAGGCGCGCACACTTTCCATTGAACGAACGGCGTCCACAAAAAGAAATCATATTATCATATATCTTTTAAAACTTTTTTCTGGTAGATGTGATTAGCTTCAACTCACACACTGGCTAATAATATTTAAATGTCTACTTAACTGGAGAAAATGGGTGAGACTGCCACGCCCATTCTGGTACCTCCCATGTAAAAGCTTAGTGGTTGTCGTCCGGGTTGTCAATCTGATAAATCTGGGGAAACACTTCCGACCCTAATGAAATTTGGTATAAGGCTTTACGTCATTAAATGCCAATCACTGATTAAGACAAGGGTGATTTTCCTACTCCGATTTTGGTACCTCTCATATAAAATTTATTTGGCCGTCTGGTTGTTCGAAAAGTCCCGTAAAACTGAACCAATGCTGATGAAATTGTGTACTAGACAATATTTAGTCAAAAGCCACTCTCTGTGAAAAAGGATTGGTTTTGCATTCTGGTACCTACCATACAAAAGAGGGGTGGTTCACCGGTTGATCGACACGATAGCTCTCGTAAACTACAACCAATCTTAATAAAATTCGGTACTAGACAATATTTTGCTATTGTGGATAACACAAATTAATTTAAACATACATATGATACCCAAGGTAACCCAACCCATTTTTGATCGAAAACATGAACAATTTAGAAAAACTGTCTATATCTGAAAAACGAAGCGTCCAATCGGAAAAATAACAAATTTTTTACTTGCTTAGGAGGCTTTCACCTATGGATGTCTTCAATACGGCATCACTTTTATTTTTAAAAAATCGCTAAAACTAAAATTTCTGGAATCAAAAAGCTCTAAAACACCCCTATGCCAATATCTCGAAAACAGAGCGTCCAATCGAAAACAAAACATTTTTTTTACGAGTTTCTAAGGATTTTTCATAAATGGGTCCAATCATATGGAAGATATTTTGTTCAAAATATCATAAAAGTATGAGAATCGCTGAAATTTAAAATGGCTATAACTCAGAACCGGTGGGTCCAATCGCAAAAATAATAACTTTATTCCCTCCTTTGAAAGCTTTAACCAATTGAAGTCTTTACGACATCACTTATTTAAAAAAAAATATCGCTAACACATACAAATATGTGTGAGTTTAAGTGATGCCGTATGAGATGCATCCATTGGTTAAAGCCTCCTATGCAGGTAAAAATTGTATTAGTTTTTACTGTTGGACGCACCGATTATGAGTTATAGCTATTTTTTTTATTTTTGCGATTTACATCCGTTTGAGTTTATATTATTCGATCTTTCACTTGTTATGTTAATTTTTTGATGGTTTTTAGAAAAAAACCTTCAAACGAGTTGAACCAGTTTATGAGAAACCCTTAGAATGCCGAAACTATTAGTTGTAATTCGATTGAAAGCTCCGCTTGCGAAATATATACATAAAGGCGGTTTAGTGGTTTTTTATTCAACAAAATTTAAAAAAAAAGTGATGCCGTCTTAAAGACATCCATTAGTTACAGCCTCCTACGGGGTAAAAAATTCATTATTTTTGCGATTGGACGCGCCGTTTCCGAGTTATAGCAATTGTTTTATTTTAGCGATTTTGTTATTTTGGCGATTTTTTGAAAAAAAATAATTTTTATTTACTTTTTTGTTGGTTGTCACAGCCATCAAATTCAAGTAATTAGTTGAGCATACCAATATATTATTTGGTACAACCGAGTTAGGTTTCACATTTTTCGTTCATCCAACTAATAGAATATTCGCCACTATAGGATAATTTGATTGCTAGAACTAAAACTCGATTGACAGATCACATTTATTTCTTCTGATTTGACTGATTTACAGATCATTTGAAATGCACAACATTTGGTGATACGGAACAAAATTATTGGTAATCACAACTGAATAAGGTGATTGTCCAAGGAGCCGTCAAATTTTAGTTGTCTCTACTAAAATCTCTTCTCTTTGTTCAGAGTTGAAACTTAAAACAAGGTGTCGTTTGCTATGCCCTACGAAAAGCCGCAATCTAATGCAGGTTTCATTGCATTTATGTAACCGGAAATGATGTCTGTATTATGTGCCAGGATTTTCTAAGAGATTAGAAAAATTAAAAATATATGATACTAATAATTACAAAATGGCCCACAAAACAACACACACACTACGTAGATTGTTTAGTAAAACCAAAGATAGAATAGATAAATTTGACAGATCTAATAAAGTATACAAAATACCTTACGGAGGAAAAGGTAGTGAAAGTTGGAAAATGGTATATGTAGGTACAACTAAAATTAAACTTAAGACTAGAACTAGTAGGACACAAATCAGATAAAAAATATAGATACATCTCAACACACAAAAAAGCATTATCATCACCCTGTGTAAACTTTAATCATTTTCCCAACTTTCAAAATCCGTCAGTTTTGAATAGGGAAAATAATTATAAATGTCGATTTATGTTAGAAATACTACAGATAATAAGAACTCCAATAACGAAAAGAGTAAACTTTAAAGCAGATTCGGATAATGTAGCACAGAATTATAGACATTTAATTAGTAAAATGTAGAACATTTCACCGAAAATTGTTTGATGTATCATTGAATTCGTGACTAGGTAACATTTTTAATAGTATATCAGGATGTAACTTGTTGAATTTACCATTATGTATATACTTTTTTTAACCAAATTATTTTTTTTGGATGTAAATTACAGAAACTATTTCTACACAAAATTTTTCTGGCTGTTTCATTTTTCATAGGACAAGAAAATTTCTTCAATTGTTTAAATTTTTTAATTTTTTATTATTGTAGTTTTTTTCAAATGACATGGAAAAAATTTTGTTTATCATTTTGTTTCTAAGTAATAATTGTGTTTATCTTCCTGACGATGCTACCCAAAGGATAGCGAAATATCGAAGAATAAAATTAATTAAAAATACCACCAAACGCCCGAACAGTTTAATTTTTGAAGTGTTTTAAACTTAATTAAACTTTCCTATATGAAAATCCCTTTCAAATTTTAATATGATTTTCGATTTTCGCATTAATTTGAATAAAACTCAAATTTTATATTCAACACGTATTCGAAATAGGCCAAAATTGCAAAAAAAAATACAAAAACCGAAATTACAGTCAGTGAAAAAAAAGTAAAGGCATCAGTTTTAAATTACTGCTACTTGGTTTATCTCTTACTTTTTATAGTTTATAGTTATTTGTTATTTATTTATTTTGGAGGTTTGTTTGTCAACATTTTTAGTTGACGAAACAATTTCCTTATTGTAACGAAACTAATTTTTATGATGGTATTGAGACAGAAGCAGTCGAAAAAATGAGCGAGCGGAAAAAAGAGGCCAGCAAGAGAAAATGGTGAGCGTGAGTGGTGGGTCACGTACACATCTTAAATCAGTTCCATTGCAACAATCGAAAGTAGTAGACATATTTCTCCGCCCGAATAATTTAAATAAATTTGTTAAAACAGACTAATTAGTTATACTTAGTAATAATCTTTTATTGTGAAAACTAAATTGTGTGCATTTATGTGTTTGCTGTGATCGTTTGTGTAACTTGCGAATCTATAAATCAAATAGATAAATAAACAGAATGCAAGGAGCAACATGACAGCAAAGAAAGTGACACATCGATAGCAGAAAAACTACCCCGAAATATGTAACTGAACTTTTGTCTGTGTGTACGCGCGTGACGGTACAAGTCGCACAAAATGTTCGTGTTTTTGTGTTTTAATCATAATTCGGTCGCGCCTGTTTCGTTGTGTTAGTATTTGGATTCAGAAAAAAAACGAAAGGCATACATACATTTGTGCGGACAGTCGAAGTCAATGAAAACGAAGAAGTCAAAGAAACATAGTGTTTCAAGTACTACGAACATAAAAAATAACAATTTAACGTAGTACAGTCAAATGAATCCAATCGAAATTTTAACAAATTTGGTTAAAGTAAATAAAAGATCAGTTGATGAAAATGCTTACGAAGCGATCACGGGCCTAATGACGGGGAGATTTGGCGCTACAATTAAATATCAACACAATAAAAATTGCATGATTTAACAAAACAATGATGTGGTTCTATAGTAAAGGAGTAGAGCATAGGGGAGTAGAGCTTATGTTCATGGTAAGTACAGACATAGATATGTACATATCTTAAATAGATATATTAACACTAAATTCCTCGTATATGATTTTAATTGCAGTACCTGAACAAGACGGCCACAATAACACTCAACCCCTCGACTACCGCAATCTTCTACAGACGAGTGTTTCAACATGGAATGAATATAATCTCTTTATCACATAGATTTTCGAAAACAAAAATTCAAAAACTTGTTATCAAAACACCTGCAATGTAATACTAACAGTATATTTATGTACAACTGTCAATAAATAATTGCAAACACACTGCAATACATTCATTCCAGCAATGAAACAAAATCATTGTAGTAATGTAACATATTCATTACAACAATGACTCAAATTCGTTTCACTAATGAAACAAATTCCTTGCAAGTGCGATACCCATTCATTGCAACAATGAAACAAATTCAGTGCAGCAACGAAACAAATTCGTTGCAATAATGAAGCAAATTCATTGCAGCAACAACCATACTTTCACCACAGTAACAAACAATTTGCAGTTGATGAACAAATTTTCATAGCGGGAATGAAACGTTACTTTAGCTCACTTTGGATGACAAAAGTTGTTGTGGTGATGAACATTTTCATCCGTGTGACGATGCTTTCCCGTTCAGTGTAGTAGCTTTAGAGTATTTTTGAATTACAATAGCGCAATTTTGTTTTTAAAAAAATTTTAGTTTTCGGGAAGGAAGCGCAGCTGTCAAAAAATATTTTTTTCCAATTTGTTATAATTCAAATTCCCTTTCGAACCACGCGTGATTCACACGCGAGTGTGGGTATTATCAAAATTTTATCACGTGAGCGTGCGTGAATGTGTGGAGCGCAATATCTTCGTGCATGCGTGAGTCCAATCTTTGCGTGGGTGAGTATGCGGAAGTTCTATTATCGCGTCAGTGCCACTTATTACCGAATGTTTGATTTAATTTAATTTTGATATTCTAAATACTTTGTTAAGCACAGAATTTATGAAGTTTGGTTTGAAAGTAAAGTAAATAGTTCGTAAAATTCCCGTTAAATTTTTGGCTGTCATTTTTGCGAGATTGTCGTGAATCACGTGTGACTCACGCTTGAATGTGAGTAGGATCAAATTTTGCTCACGTGAGCGTGATTGAAAGTGAGTAGCGAAAATATCTTTGTGCGTGTGCCAAATTGTACTCACGAGCCCATCTCTAATCACTTCCAGCGTGGGTCTTTAAAATTATAAATTGCCATTTTGAATTTGAAACGTAAAAATTTAAGAAAAGTATTCAAGTTCATTCAATTATCGAAAAAATTGTAGGACCTCATTATTCCCAGAATGCCTCTCGAATGATGACTCATTGAATACGGTTTCGTTTTTCACCATATTCTTTTAGTACTCGTATAACAAACTGAAATTTCCAATGTGAAACGTTGTCATCCACAGTGCGCTACTCCACCGCCTGTGCAGCAGCTGTTGCGTGCTTATCTATGTGATATTATTTTTTGTTAAGTAATTGGTGGCCAACACAGGAAACCAAGACATTAAAATCTTGAAGAAACTACTACTTGAAAACTTAGTGTTGTATTATAATCTTTAGCAACGTGTAGTTATCATGTCTTGGATCCAAGTGGTCTGTTCTATGGCGTCTGGACATGAATATTATTGAAAACTTGTTACAGTTTTCCATACAATTTTCTTATTAAGATATACACATGTGTCAGTAATTACAAACGATTGGCTAGGCACTGGCCATGATGCTACTATTACAAAGATATGCAACCACGATTAAAACAAATGTTTTAAATGTCTTACTCTATTTGTGCTAAACGTAATCACGAGACACAAAAGATTGACTGATATGCGGTAGGAAAAAAGTTAAAATTTTCACATTTATTATAGTTTTATATCAAACGTAAGTATTTTTTAGCAAAATAAAATTATATAAACTGCACCTCAAGGACTATCTTTGAGTAGAAATTATGTACATAATGAATGATATATGGGGCCACTAATTCCCTTAATGTGAGGAAATATGAATTTATAATAATAAAGTAGGTTAGTATATAGATTTACAAAATTATAAATTAGAATTCACTGCGGTAGTGGAGAAAGATATCAACGTTCTAGTAAATTGTATCGGTTACAGGCAAGACCACTGAGATAATCGTTACGCATGAAATGTCTGTATGCAACCCAAACAGAAAATCACAATTCTTAACAAAATGAAATAACTTCATTAAATTTTTATGAGCCATGTCTCATTTTGTTCATAAGTTATATGACTCTAGGAAAATCTAATAAAACTTTACACTTCTTGCCGTTTCTTATGTTTTATGATTTTTAAAAAAAAAAATTGTAATTTTGTAAGCAAAAATATATCTTTTCCACCATTCTTTTTTTATAACTGCGAAACGGTTGATTACATCGAGAAATAGTAGTGGAAGGTTTTGTAATTCTAAATTTTTGTAAATGTATTCGGACCAAATCGGACTCGTCGTTCTCGAGTAAAAAGTGGGTTCTCGAGTAAAAAGTGGTTTTTAAGAGCTATTTAGGGTGACTGGATACCTTCAGATTAACTTAATATATTAACAAAAGTTGTTTAGCTTTGCCATGGCTACAATTTCGCTAAACATTATGAGTCCAAAATTTGGAGTCTCTGAAGTAATGCTGAAACAGCTGAAGTAAAAGCGCCGGAAAATCTGAGAATTAGCAGAAATCGATGTTTCCAAAAATTTGACTTGATACAGACAACTCATGTGTACTGATCAACTCAGTAGACTTGTCCCTAATCGATACAAATTACTAGAACGTTGATACAAAAATTTCATGCCAATGACTACAATTGTGCTATCAAAAAGAAATGTGCAAACTCTGTTAATTTTTGAGATATCATTGAGATATAGTTTTATCATATCAGACATCGTTTTTTGTCGTTTGTCACATAATTGGCATTGAGCTCAATGCGAAATAAAATTTTTTTTTTAATCTGCTACACGCTGAAAATCGCTTTTTTGTTGTTGTTTGGGTGCAAATATAAAGTGTGTTTGGAACTTGTCGCAAATATAATATACTTGTGTCCAAACACATTGTGTTTGCTATTCAATATTACATGTTTGTAACATTTTCTTATATGTGTCTGTGACCCAATCATACCTGTGTTTGTGACACAAATACAACTGTGGTGTTGAACTGTTTATTGTAAATGTGTGTCTGCCTTTTTGCAAAATTCTCTCAGTCAGTGATTCATAAAAATTCCTCAGTGTTCGTGTAAATTTCAGATGAAGTTAGTGTTTCTTATCTTGGCAGATGTATTGCGATTTAGTTTCATATATTCAGTCGTCAGTGGTTCATAGGACAGAGGGTATCAAAATCGCTTGATCAGTGAAAAACGAATAAACGAAGTCTCGGACGGTTAAATGGTTTGTGATGTTGTTTTGGTTTTTGTGTATGTGTTTCGAATATATGTATGTGTGCTACCAAAGCGAGAAGCGATTTTCATGAAATAAACTGGAAAGGACTACAATGTGAATCCCTTTGTCTCTCCGAGCCTTTACTGAGGGAATCCGAACTGCGGACTATTTGTTAAATCAATATAATAAAAAACCACAAGTAATTTATCTACGCTTGGGTTGGATGAACTCGATTTGTATAAATTAAGATAGATTACGTTTTGACGAGAGGTGGTGTTACTTTATTCAACGAATGCCAGACTTAGACTAAAACAATCTTGTATTTACTTCAGCCAGCTTACTTGCGTTGACACAGTTCTTTACTAAAAAGTGCAAAGCTTGCATGTTCCCATCGTGGAGTGACTTCCACGTAATTATGTGTCGAAATGTTTCTGACCAAAAAGTGCACATGCAGTTGAGTTGCAGTTTTTGGCATGGTGTGTTTCCAATGAAATGATGATAGTTTGAAATGGCACAGTGGCTGACGGAGAGTATTTCGTAAGAAATATAAGAAACAGAATATTGCTCGTGGATGACGAGCGGATGTTGCAAAACAACATAAGAAGTTGTCTGCGCGTGTTAATGAGGAGAAGGGGGTTTCACATGAAAGGGGGTTGAACTTATTATGAGCTAATTTAGCGGACGTTGCAAAATAACATAAGAAACTGTCTGCGCGTGTTAATGCGGAGAAGGGGGTTTTACGTAAGAGGGGTTCGAGTTTATTATGTGTTAACTCCCCCAGGCTTAAATGCGATTGCCCTCAATCGCTCAAAAAAAAGGAGCGTTACTGAGACTTGGAATCGAATGTCGAATTTGGGCACCAGGCTGGTGGATAATTTCTCCATTACCAACGATAACATTAACCTTCCTTTTACGAAAATAGCTCGCCATAACAAATAATAGGATTATCAAGAATAGAAGAGTCACTGACGAAGACGTGTTAATCATTTCACCAAGTTGAAGTGATCTAATGGCATGCGTATTATTAAGGTGAAGGGCTTGCAGGGATTCAATTGTAAGAAGGTTTAACCTTTCCTGCTCCATTGGTGCAGGTTGCGCTACGGTAGGTATCGGCTTTAATGAAGGTATTTCAATGCTGCGAAATATTTTATTGTTAATTGTAATAGTCTCGTTTCTGAATTTGATGAGGAAAGTACCGTTTAAAGGAAATTCACCGTTAGAAGTCTTGACATTTGAATGGAAATCGTTTAACAACAGAATTCCCGGTCTGATTTCGTCAACAGTTGGGATATGCTCGCTATTAGCAAAAATACATGATGAGTTTACTCCTCTTAATAAATTTGTTATGCATTTCTCATGTGTCAAATCAATTAAGTTGTGGCCGTTACAAATTCTTATTTCATTATGAGATTTACAATTGTTTTCAAGATGATAATAATTATTATTGTTTCGTAAGACTTGGTTATACTTTAGAAATAGAATTACATTATCTTTTTTTACTGCTTTCAATATAAGTGATTCATAAACATTTTCGGATACAAGTGGCATTTTAACCACGTACATTATCGTGCTCGAGTTGTGCAATACATTCACATCTGAGAACTCTAGTGCCTCTTCGGCAGTATCAAATGGAAATTTTCCCACACTAAGCTTACTAATTGCATAATTGAGTTCCTTTTTGTTCAGCAAAACAGAGTTTATAACATTACTTTGAGCCCATTGGAGAGCATATTTTACATTTGTTATTTCATCTTTAATAAGTCTTATTCTAGTCTGAATGTTCATTATGACATCAGTAATTAGGAAATTATCTTCTTTTATATAGTTCACAAATTTATTCGCAAATTCTGTCAGGTTACTCAAACGATCATTAAATACTCGATTAATTATCACTTGTTGATTGTTATTACCGATCAGGTTATTCAGGTTTTCATTAATAGTTTCCAAATCGTCATGATCTGGGCTACCAGCTATATACTTCCAAGCTTTCCCTATGACGTTAATTGATCTGCGTTTCCTTATCGGAATGATGGCATCTAAAATGTCCCTCGTGTGCGCAGTCTCCTGCCTCAGCACCATATACAATGAATTTGATTTAGGGATTCTGGCATCAATAAGTTTTTCTATTTCAAGAATAAATTGGTCATACTGCATGATGTCAATAAGGTGAATAAATTTCAATGAGCCTTCTTGCATCTTCACATAGCCATCATGGATAGGGATGAGATGCATAGCGGTGTAGTCATGAATCTGCAGCTCTGCTGACGCTAATGCTAAAAATGACCTAGTAGCCAAAGTGTAAGAAAAAAAAAATAGGGAAAAATTAGGAATCGGGGGAAAATTAGGAATCGGATAGATGGGAATAATTTACATTGTCCACAAAAACAATTTCGGTTACTACTGCTGTTGTAAATGTCAGCTTCTCAATTGGATCTGCAAATAGGTTCGGAAATTTGGACGTGATTTCCTCAACGGCCAAGCATTCGCCAGACAAAGAGTTTTTAGTGTCGAAACATATGTTATTAACCGCTCTTGAGACTAGCTGCTTGATATTAACTTTAATTTTATCCATAATAGTCATGTAATTATGCTTGGTGTAAATGACAGCTGAGAGTTCCTTCAAGCTATCGTTTCCTAAAATACCGCTGAAAGATTTGAGTGTCGGTAGCACGAAGAATTTAAGGGGGATGCTTTTGAGCCCGAAAAGGTTCATGACAACGTGTGTATTCATCTGAACGTCACCCGCAATGGTGCTCGCGAAAAAAATTTGATTGTTTTTCTTAGGATTATTTGCTAATATGGGCTGAATGTAGTTATTATTCGAGCCAGTATCTATTAAAAATTTTAAAATTGCTCCTTCTCCCGTTTTACATTCAAAATAGGGGAGCGATGACTGAGTTAGTCTAAAAAATGTATGTCGGAAAATTCCTGACTCTCATACTGCGAGGTGTTCGCAGCTTCTGGATATGCTTCAGCATAATACTGCGGATCGAAAACTTGTGGCTGAGTTTCAGTATAATGATTCAATTGTAAATCCTGATCGTAGGGATATTCGCAATTCCACGGTTGTGGGTTGATAGCGCAAATTTTTTGTTTATCATTCGGATCACTATCCTCCTTAGTAGTTTCAATGTTAAAATTCCTTTGGTGTTTATCGGGATGTTGCTGCTCTGGTCCCGGTCGTTTTCCGTAGAAACTGTTTTCCTTGGGCCTGTTCATGTAATTAACGTTTCTGGTGCGTAGGCTTTGATCTATATCCATTGGAACTGGTCTTGGTTGAGGTTTGGGTGGTAGCATATGACGATGTGGTCCTGAAAGAGGTGGGATTGGCTGGGAATAATGAGGATTGGGTTGTTGGAAAGGCATTTGAGGATTGGGTTGTTGGAAAGGCATTCGAGGATTGGGTTGTTGGAAAGGCATTTGTCGATATGGTAAAGGTTGATAAAAGAATGTAGGAAATTTCTGATTGTCAAAGGGTCGACCTGATTGTGGTAAATGTGCAAGTTGAGGGTAAAAAGGCTGACTCAAATTAGGCTTTCTTGGTAGTGGAGGTGGGTAGGAATTTTTCCTTATCGCAGTTTGGGAAATCTGTGCATGGCTTGCCCTTATTTCCTGATTTCCTAACTTTAGGCAGAGATGCAGTGCCTGTGGAAGGTCTGCTGGCTCTCTAATAGCCAAGAGATTACGGAGGTTTCCATTTAAACCTCGTATGAAAGTGTCAAGTGCCCTATCTCTGTATGTTTTGGCCAAAATTGCCATGGACTCCTGTGACATCTGAACAGATGATATTTTGTCCAGAATAAGAGATAGATGTTGGTAAACTTCATGATAATATTCCTTAATTGATCTGTTACCTTGAACCAGACAGGTTAATTGATATTCGAGAGTAGTTATGTCCCTCTTGTCTGCAAAATGAAGGGATAGGCATCTCGAAATGGCATTCCACTCAAGAGGAGTGCTGTAAGATTCCAATGCAGCGTTCGCACTGCCAGTTATCTTGTCTCTAATGACGCTAATAATTCCAAAATAACGAGGGGTGCCCCTAAGGCCGTTATAGATTTTCAAAACTCGCTCTACACTTTTCTTCCAGGAGCTGAATTCTCCTGGGACGCCTGAAAAATCTCTGAGACTCTTCACGATATCTGGTATTCTATCCATGTCCGCCAAGTTTTGCATAAATTCCGGCCTTATAATTTCATCTACAGCCGACACGAAATCTGACGGAGGGTTCGCCTGCCTAATAACCTCTTCGCGGATCATATTTGACAATCTTTCGCGCGTTATAATATCTAAGTTAGCCGGCTCTGCGTTCCGAGCGGCATTCTCGTTTTGTGCCTGAGGCACAAGAACAGGTGGCCTAATTAGATTTGCAGGATTTGACATTTTCGAAAATTTTCTTGTTTTAAGTTCCGCGAGATAAAAAAAGATAATTTCCTTTACAAATATTTGAATTTTTTATGTATTTACTTCCTAATTCACGTATACAATTTCCACTTTTAACTGCTTGAAGTTCGAACTTATATTTTCAGTTGTTCGATCACTATTGTAACAGTTTCACAATTATTATTCTTGCTTATTTATTATATAATAATTAACATTAATTAATTCAGTAATTGTCATACAGTAATAATAAATTTAATAACTTACACTAGCAGAGCATGGCTGATTTTCAAAATCGTCCCGTTCATTATTTACTTGGGGGCCCCTACCCTGGAGTCGCTGGCTCGTTTTCCTCTTATCGATTTCCTCACAGCACGTTCCAAATGGCAGCGTGTGTTCGACACGGATTCGTCAAATCGTTTTCCACTGGTTTGTAATCCTTTACAAGGATTTTTTATCAAGGTTTCCCTTTGCAATGGTTTTTTATTCTTATACAAGAATTTTTAGCTTTTTGTATTAACTAGTTTTTATTTCCTTCTTTTTTACAAGGAATTATTTAAACTGTTATTATTATTTTTAACCAAATCGTTTTCCACTGGTTTGTAATCCTTTACAAGGATTTTTTATCAAGGTTTCCCTTTGCAATGGTTGTTTATTCTTATACAAGAATTTTTTAACTCACTTATTGCTTATGCTGACTTCAAGTTTTCTTTTTATGTTACTTAGCTTTTTTGTATTAGCTAGTTTTTATTTCCTTCTTTTTTACAAGGAATTATTTAAACTGTTATTATTATTTTTAATCAGCTACTATTTCTTATATTAATTTTTTAAGACTTATGTTTTTCTTCCTTTATAAAGACTTATTTACTGTTTCACTTTTAACTTGTTATTATGTCTCCACTTTCACTTTTTATTTATTCTTGCTTATATTAGTTTTAAAGATTTTATGCTTCTTTTATTAACACTTAGTTACTACTTAATTACTTTTCGCTCGGGCGCCAATTAAGATAGATTACGTTTTGACGAGAGGTGGTGTTACTTTATTCAACGAATGCCAGACTTAGACTAAAACAATCTTGTATTTACTTCAGCCAGCTTACTTGCGTTGACACAGTTCTTTACTAAAAAGTGCAAAGCTTGCATGTTCCCATCGTGGAGTGACTTCCACGTAATTATGTGTCGAAATGTTTCTGACCAAAAAGTGCACATGCAGTTGAGTTGCAGTTTTTGGCATGGTGTGTTTCCAATGAAATGATGATAGTTTGAAATGGCACAGTGGCTGACGGAGAGTATTTCGTAAGAAATATAAGAAACAGAATATTGCTCGTGGATGACGAGCGGATGTTGCAAAACAACATAAGAAGTTGTCTGCGCGTGTTAATGAGGAGAAGGGGGTTTCACATGAAAGGGGGTTGAACTTATTATGAGCTAATTTAGCGGACGTTGCAAAATAACATAAGAAACTGTCTGCGCGTGTTAATGCGGAGAAGGGGGTTTTACGTAAGAGGGGTTCGAGTTTATTATGTGTTAACTTATATAAATAAATTGTTTGTGTACCAACTCATAGTGATAACCAACTCATAGCTGAAAGCTTCTGAAAACAAAAACGTGGGACACAACAAAGAAAGGAGATGCAACAGAACAGCGGATTCTCATATCGTAAAAAAATGCATTCAAAACAAGTAAATGTAAAATGAGTCGTATTAAATATTTAAATTTTTTGTATTAATTATTTACAAATTATAGTACTATATTGAAATCAAAGATGAATATCGTTTCCAAATATTATGTTTTGGAAGGAAATACGTATATGTTTCCACGTAAATATATGCAGGTTTGGGGGAAAGACGCGAATGCTTCCACGTAAATATATGGATGTGTGGGATGAAGAACGCATATGTTTCCACGTAAAAGCGTACATGTTTGCCAGTAAACATGATATTGTTTACATTTAAATACAAGTGAGTTTGGGACTTGCAAACATATAAATGTTTGAAGTGTGTGCCAAACATATACATGGTTCCTGCTGAACATGTTTGGGAGAATATGTTAGAGAGTAAGAGTTAGTGGCCTCAACTTTAAGAGCGCTACGTTCGGATTTTCATCGGTAAATCATCTTCAGCGATGAGGCTCATTTCTGGCTGAATGGCTTCGTCAGTAAGCAAAATATGCGATATTGGTCAGACAGCAATCCACACGTAATCCATGAGTCGTCATTGCATTCCGAAAAAAATACGGTTTGTTGCGGTTTATGGGCCGGCGGCGTCATTGGGCCGTACTTCTTCCGTGATGATCAAGACCGGCACATTACTGAGAATGCGAATTGCTACCGTTCAATGATAACCGAATATTTTTGGCCCCAATTGGATAATATGGACTTTGAGGACATGTGGTTCCAACAGGACGGCGCCACAAGCCACACAGCGAATGCCACAATCAATTTATTGGAAATCAAGTTTGGTGAACGTGTTATCTCACGAAATGGCCCAGTCGATTGGCCGCCTTCGTCGTGCGATTTGACGCCGTTAGATTATTTCCTGTGGGGCTACGTCAAGTCTATGGTCTATGCCAACAAGCCACCGACGATTGATGAACTTCGTACGAATATCGAACGTGAAATTGCAGCAGTATCGGCCGATTTATGCTTGAAAACCGTCGAAAATTGGGTTCAGCGTCTGGACTTCTGCAAGCGTGCCCGTGGTGGCCATGCAAAAGAAATCGAGTTCGATACATAATGGCATCGAACGTACTTTCACAGGAATAAAGAATTTCATTGGTATCTAAAACCGGTTTTGTTTTATTACAAAAAAACTTTTGTAGAGCTCTTATTGAAAAACCCGTTATATTACTGTTATGTTTTTCATTCATAATCCGGTTTGAGATCATATTTTCTATTAAAATGTAATTTTAATTGAAATTGTAATTGAATATCTAGTAAAATGTAATTTTAATAGAAAATTGATTTACAGAAAGGCGTAAAATTTAATATTTTGGTGGATGACTGGGAACATTTATATTGCCAATAAGACATCTCAAAAAGCTTCGTTTTCCACATTTTTTTAAGTATATCATAAACAAATGTCAACTTTTTGAGATTCTGTTTCAAAACCTACTAGATCGAAAACATTTCAAACCAGGAGGTTCATCGACTATGAATTTGGAAAATCATTCAAAAGAAAGAGGATAAAGAAATGAGCGATACTTTACGGAAAATATCAATATTCACAAATCCTTGCTAAGGGGTTTCATTGAAGGTATGTTCACTGAATTTCTTACAGGGGGATAATAATTGTACCAGTATTTATGAAAGTACTAAGTATATCACTCCACGCTTGCGCTCGCTTACGAATGCTGTCACTGCAGGGGTATCCATGACACAGTCGATCGACTATATAGTAGGAAAATGATAGAGAACAGAGTGGTTAGGCGAGAGAGCCATAAGGAACCAGAAGCAAACCACGCAGCAAACTAAGTTTAACTAATGTTTGATTGATAGTAATAACAGCTAAATTAAGTTCTATGTTGGATGCATCGAACGAAAATACGCATTCCTTTTTATTTCTGTGTGTTTTATGTCCAACCATAGAGTAAAACGGACCAAAACAAGTCGAACTCGATAAACTCAACCTCGTCGTCATCGAGAGAACGTAAAGAGAAGGCTAGAAACTATTGTCTATTTTTCTATGGTTGGAGTTGTTGTTGAATATTAGACTTTGGTTGGACATACAACGGAAATAAATAAACGAAAATGCGTATTTTCGTTAGGTGCAACCAACATAAAATATAATTTAGATGTTATTAGTATCAATCAATCACAATTTAAACTCAGTGTGCTTCATGGTTCACTACTGGTTGCTTATCACTCTCTCGCCTGTCCACTCTGTTCTCTATAATTTTTCTAGTACATACTCGATCAGCTGTGTAATGGATACCCCCTAGCTTGACGAGCAAAACTAACGGGTTTCAGTGCTGTCATTACATCCATAAAGGAGGACTAGAAGTAGAGAATAAATTTTCTCATGGATGCCAACAAGGAAAACGTGTGAATCGCCCCCTTTCCTTCTCTCTCTCTCTCTTACTCAACCCGCTTAATATTTCAATACATGATCAGTTTTTATGATGTTACTGTATTATCTAACTATACAAATTCCAACCATGTTTAAATAAAATTACGTGAAGTATGTGAAAAGTATGAAATAATCAAGTTCAATCAAGACGCGAGAGAGAAATGCATTGGAGAGAATCAGGGGGTATCCATGATTCAGCTGATCGACTATGTAGTAGGAAATTCTAGAAAACAGAGTGCATAGGCGAGAGAGCGATAAGCAACCAGAACCATGCATCAACATAAGTTTAAATAGTGCTCGACTGATACTAATGACATCTAAATTATGTTTTATGTTGGTTGCTTCGAACGAAAATACACCAGCAACTCGAACTCGATGAAATGGCCACCTACCTCCTCGACATCGAGAGAACGTAAAGAGAGGGATAGAAACTCTTATCTATTTCGCTACGGTTGTATGGAAAATTCAACTACTGTTGCCAAAAATGAGCTAAGTCGTAGAGAAATAGACAAGAGCTTCTAACCCTCTCTTTACGTTCTCTCGATGACGTCGATATAGTAGACCATATCACCGAGTTCGAGTTACTTTTGTATTTTACCATTTAGTCGGACAGAAAACGGACAGAAATATATGGGAATGCGTGCGTATTTTCGTTCGAAGCAACCAACATAAAACATAATTTACCTGTCACTAGTATCAATCAAATACTATTTAAAATTAGTTTGCTGCACGGTTTGCTCCTGGTTGCTTATCGCTCTCTCGTCTATTCACTCTGTTTTCTATCATTCGCCTACTACATAGTCGATCAGCTGTGTCGTGGATAACCCCTGGTTAAGTGGGCCCCAAACTAGCACATGTTCACTCACGACTGACGAAAAGTTTGACTGATATTTGAAGCCTTCTCGCGAATAACGTTGTGACATTTTAGAACAACTGTTTTTTTTTTTGTCGATTCCTTAATATTTATTACTTTGGCAGTTTCTCACATTTTAAATGCGTGTCAAAGTGGTAGGAGGTATGAAACTTAAACTTTCTCAAAATTTCAATGTTTCTATACTAATATTATAACGAGGAAGAGTTTGTTAGTTTGTATGTAAGTAGTAATCTTCTAAACTACTACTCATCCGATTTTAAAAATTATTTCAAATGAATGGCTACGTTATAACTGAGTGCTATATCGCACCCGTTCAACAATACTGTATTAACTCAAAAACTTCAAAGTGTTCAGGAGAGACAAAAAACTGTTTTTTTAATGCTTAAGGAATTTTCCATTAACAAAAGTTAGGCAATATTTAGAAACCCCATCAATTATTGTATTGCACCACATAACCTTTTTATTTGTTTATTGTTTGCAGATAGTGTTATGTATTGTTTTTTTGCCAACAAGATAAATAAAAAAGTTTTGAGTTAATACAGTATTGTTGAACGGATGCGATATATATACTCGTATATAGGCTATATTTTTTTCTTTGCTTTTTTTAATTTACCCCCCCCCCCCCCCCCTACTACAATGCTGGACGAAGTCTGCCGGATTTGCAGTAATTAATAATTACCATTGGCTTTCGGTGGTGCAATGGTAGTGTGCGCGGTCTTGTGGATGAAAACGTGGGTTCGATCCCTGCTCTGACCACCTTAAATTTATTTACACGGGTTTCACCTCGCTTAGTGACGGCGACACTATCGAGTACTAAGCCAAGAAAAAGCTTCTCAAAATACCGTTCGGAACCGGTGTAAAATTGTAGGTCCCAATCAGTGAGTGTAAAAAATATTAATAAATGTGACAATTAACCAGACAATCCAAAACTATATTAACTGCCCAGAATGTTGAAAAGGTTTTTTTTGTCTATATTCGTATAGTAATTAATTAACAACGTAACGTAAAACGTGTACGTGTACGTATCACGTAATTTTTTGGATTTGTATTTTTATTATTTTATTATGCAGCTGGGGTAATAGGAGCCCAGAACTGCAAAACACAAAACACAACTATATTTATATTTAAAGATTTCCTTAGCACCCTGTTGAAACTTAAAATGGTTTGTCCTAAAAATATGCAATGACAATAACTTATACACAATTATTAACTTACGGCTGACTCATATAGCTTTAAGCTAATTACTATAGGTGATGGTTGTATAGAGGTTGGTTGCGTGACGCATTAAAACAGCTGATTTTGCTTTCTGGTGATCCCTTCTGTCAAATTCAGTGTATATTGTTATTTTACTTTTTGTGTACTATGGTTTGCTCGTATGTATTCGTTTTGAATTTGATGCTACAGTCATGAAAGAAAAACAAAATGCCTGTTTTTGCTGCCAACAATTACAACAAATCCTACTATGCCAACCATTACTAGTTCAGGCATGGTTAACCTGGTCAACTAACTGGTTAGAACCAAAAAGGCGGGACATAATAGGCAAAAATTCAGAATATTTCGATTTAAATAACAAATTAAACAAATACATGCATTTAGTTAAAAAAAAATTACGAACGTCCAATTTCAATAAAGTTAAAGCTAATTGAGAGTAAAAAATTATAAATTCCATACAGACTGACAGGTAAAACTGTTTCTCTAGCTCTAACTGTATGATAACCAGACATGGTGAAATTGGCCGCAAATATATATAATTAATCCTTATATTTTGGTCACATTTAGCCATGGTCCATATTCACAGAAGAAATTTAGATACACTTACATTTTAAGCCCTTGCATTTAAAAGCTTCTACATACAACAGCATAGCACCTCTCAAAATCCTGAAATGGGTTCACCTAAAAATTTGCAGTCGTTATTATAATCTTTAGGATTCGATCATACGAGAGTTTTTGGGCTTCGTTTGGATTTGAAATACAATAATACCTCAAATACTGACGCACGGAACAACAACAACTTATAGGAAAATCAAAAGTATTCATAATTTAAAACTTATCTATTACATTTGATTTGCTTTTTTCACTATTTTATTTCATTTTATATATCATATACTATATATTGTATAATAATTTATTTATATAATTATTATTTGACATTTTTTTTTATTTTTCTTGTTTAAAAATGAACGCGAGTGAGTGAGCTGGTTAATAATGATCTTGCTCTTGGAGTAACAGGCTCCCAGAAATGCAAACCCACTACTAGGAAGCAAATTTGCATGCTAATGCTTTTATCGTTTATAATCCAAAAGTGTTTCCTCCTAAAAATATGCAATGACCAATAATTGCAAACTTCTTAACATTATTGCCTGACTCATATAGCTTTAAAGCTATGTGAGTCAGGCTGTAAATTTATAATTGAATATAAAATTGTTTACAATTGCATATTTTCAGGAGAAACAACAGAGTGCTTCGGAAGCCTTGAAATACAAATATAGTTTGCATGTTTGCATTTCTGGGCGCCTATTACTCGTGGTGCATAATTTTTAATAAAATTCAATGGCGTCAGAATAAAAAAAATTCCATCATCATATTATGATGATGATGAATGAGATCGGTCGGTGTGAGTGAAGTGGGTGGTGGGGTGGGAGTGTTCTAAATTTTCTTTTTTAACAAATATAATATGTTTATGCTTGGAATTGGTTTAGGTATTTAGTTCTAAAGGAAGGCATGGACAACGGATATAGTAACTGGGTTACTTACCTTTTTTCTATAGTATTAAATGTAAAAAACAATAACGTCTTTCATGTTTGAACTTCTGTAATTATTTATTTCTAGTTAATGTATGAGAAGTTATAAGAAGTATGTATTTATTTATGATGAAACAAATAATACCAAACATATATATACATATATAAAATACTTTCTAAATTATATGAATTTAGTTTTCTTATATTCATATGTAGCAATGATAATAATCATAATGTATTGGCGCTTACGGATGAAAATCATTGGCAACCAAATTCGACCGAGTGGTGTGATGTGCGGCTGAATCTCAAACTATATTCAGTAGCTTAAAGCTTATGTGACACCCTCCCTCAAAATATATAGATTGTTTTATAAATAATTGTTGTTGCATATTTTTAGGACCCCATAGATTTGGATTATATTGGAGACTACGTTATCGTTAATTGAAATATACTTGCTAGTGGTTTTGCAATTCTGGGCGCCTATTACTCGTGGTGGAGACCTGGCGAAGTAAGTTTTTGGTTTATTTTGAATAGAGATGGATTGGGATGGATTGTGGAGATGGATGGGTGGGGATGGAGGAAGATGTTTTTTTATATATATGCATTATTTTGAATTGAAAATACCTGTTTATCATATTAAATCCATAAACCTTTTTTTGTTTACAAAATTTAAGTAATATTTATAAATTAATTGAAATTATTTAATATAAATTATTTAAAAACTGTTATTTTTCCGAACCCGAGAAACTCTGGAGGTGAAATATGTAACTTGTGGTCCTGTGAGGCTATACTTTCCGGTTCCTCATTGACGTTACGTTGGAGTGGTAAAGGACGATTTTCCTACAAAGCCGAGAGTGATCTACCGAATGATCCAACTTGACACGGTGTTTGAAAATAGTTATGCCAGTGACTGTACTGTGCTTAACTGAATTGGTATTATTCCAACAAAATCCAATCATTTTTCAATTAGACAAATTTATTAGATTGCACTGAGATTGTTAACTGATACATTAACGAAAAAAAAACCTTTTTTTTAAATGAAATTTTGATTAATGAATTTAATTTATGCGTTGTTGAAGATTCTTGTTCTTATATATATCAGCTGCTTTCTGAATATTGCATCTATTAGCATAGAATCCTATTTCAGACCCATGGCTGTAAATTATATCCTTTCTAAAGATTGCCCTTTCAAAAACGGGATCAACATATTACTTGTTACAGAGTATCTTAATAGAAACCAAAATATTATTTCCATTTCATGGCAAAATAACCATATACGGACACCACTACGTGATAAAAGACTAAAAAAAAAAGACCCGTGTTTCCCAATTTTTCCCAAAGTCATGCACTTTTTTTTATGGGCCGCCAAAGATTTGGGGCCTCGGTATCATTTTCGTAAAAATGTGATCATTTTCTCAGGCTCATATCTTGCAACCCGTTCAGAATTCGCACACAACAATTTTGTATCACCAAGGCCGCCAATAATAAATAAAAAACAAATGAAATTAAAAAACGGTGTTAATAATCATCTCTAGGAAGTCTATATGTTCTACAAATTTGTTTATTGAGATCTTAGGTAAATTTTTGTAGTTGATTGTTTCCTTGAATTTTGAACGGTTTGCTACCTATGGACCTGAACACGGGAAAAAAGGTAAAAAAATCGAATTTTTTTAAGTTTTTTTGCGATTTTGATCTGGAAGGTGAAGTTTTTTTGATTTTATATGTTCGCAATTTTTGTTCTTTATGATAAGAGCTACAACTTTGCCTCAGAGAGTAAATCGAAATTCTGAACGGTTTGCAAGATATAAGCCTGAGAAAATGATCACATTTTTACGAAAATGATACCGAGGCCCCAAATCTTTGGCGGCCCATAAAAAAAAAAGTGCATGACTTTGGGAAAAATTGGGAGACACGGGTCTTTTTTTTTAGTCTTTTATCACGTAGTGGTGTCCGTATATGGTTATTTGTTTCGTGTTGCACTGTGTTATTATTATTATTTATTTCCAACAAATTATATTTATGTAATTTTTCCTTATTCAATTTCAACTCTTGTGATTGTTCTTCGGTAAATTTAGAAACTGGCTACTATATCTTTGGCTATGGAATATTCTTGACCGTTGCGCTCTAAACAAGGTATAAATAAGTACTTAAACTTCAACAACCAAAGACACTCTACATTTTTTCTGCAGGAATTATACTTACGATTACGTACATACTTAGTTCTGCTTCAAAAAATAATAAGAAGAAAATATTTCAGTTGCAAACATCAATTTTGATTTTATTAAACAGTTCTTTTATTAATATGGTTTGAAATTGTTACGAACAATGATTATTAACATAAAATTAATAAATACAAATACAAGTATATTTTTAAAAATTAAATAAAATGAACTAAACTTAATTTATATTACTTATATTACATTACGGCTCTGTTAGATACAACAAATATTCCCATTATTTATGGAACACGATTTCATACATGTGGTTTCTGCGGCTGGCTACGCAGTAGCTCGTCCTGTTAGTCCAATTTTCAAAGCCTTTATTCACTGTTTCTAGTTCTGTCTCACGAATGACTGATATTAGCCTAAAGGGTGTGGATCGTTTCTGGATTATTCGCATAACAGTGGTCGTTATCGGCACCCCGCAAGAAAAGGTTAAATGGTTTAAATCGCAGCTCCGTCGCGATTTTTCGATTATGATTAACTCAGTGCGCCGTAGATCGTTTGTTTATTGAGCTGTGTGACATGGAAAAAAAAGATTGTCAAAATTCATATCTTTCATTTCAACTTATAATAAGTAACCATGGCTCTGTAGCGCTCGCCGTTGACGGAAATTCCGATTCCAGCAGCATTTTCCAAAAAAAAAAAACAAATTAACCTTTGATGGCACCAATCCAACATCCACATCAAACTGTCACTCTCTTTGGATGCATTGGATTCCCGACAACGACTTGCGGGTTTTCCGATCCCCAGAGTTGTCAACTTTGTTTGTTAACATAGCCGCTGACATCAAAATGCGCCTTATCAGAAGAGATGATTTTTCGTCCAAATTCAATGTTCGTCGATAAGTTTTCAATATATCCTAACGTTGTCCAAGCGAAAAGCGACTCATTTTGGTCCACGGATGTATGATACTGACTGATAGTCAATATTTCGAACAGAAAAAATGTATCAGTGTGAAAATATACATGATTTAAAATTATACCTGTATTTGGGCCACCCGTTATTTAACTTTTGAAATAATTATTTTTAAATTGGGAAGAGATTATATACGTAGTATGTTAAGGCACCTTAAGGAATATAATAATAAGTATGAATAGTATTAGTAGTGTTTTCGTTAATATTTAAAAATTTAAAAAAAAAAATAGGAATGCGTTGGATTTATAGTGTTTTTAGTTAAGCTATAGGTTAAGGATTGCAATCAATAGTCTTAACCCTGCTGTTAGATTAGAAAAAACTTACGAATCTTAGATTGAGGGACCATTTGGTCCATACTGCAATTTTCATCCAAAATAATAATTTTATCTTATTCTTTGTAACTATTTTGGTTCAAAAATTTCTAAAGCAAGTATTTGACATATCAAAAACATCCGCTAATATATCAAAAACATCTTCTAAATATTTGACATGAATTTACATTCGCTTGGTAATGAAAAAACTTACGAATCTTAGATTGAGGGACCATTTGGTCCATACTGGAATTTTCATCCAAAATAATAATTTTATCTTATCCTTTGTAACTATTTTGGTTCAATAATTTCTAAAGCAAGTATTTGACATATCAAAAACATCTTCTAAATATTTGACATGAATTTACATTCGCTTGGTAATGAAAAAATGTACTATTGACCAAATGGTCCTCTAATCTAAGATTCGTCATTTTGTATTTTTCTCAGTCCTGAATAAAGTTAGAAAATTTAATTTTCGCACATAACATTGTTTTATTAAAAGACCCCATTAGCAGAAAAATTTACTCAGTATATATCACCGTTCCAAACTTACAAGGGTAAACAGAAAAAATTTGGACCAAATGGTCCTAATCTAACACCAGGGTTAAATAAATAACTAATAAAATACAACATTCAACACAGCGCTACAGTGATGTGGAGAAGAATCATTGGATGACTATGCCGCAGATATATAGTCCTCTTTCTACAATTTGGAGTCACGAGTATTAACGATTTGCAGCATCGCTGGCGTACATAAGATGATAGTTTCCTAGATGTGTCCGCTGCTGTAGTGAGAACATTTGCTGTCGCTTGGAAGGCCTCCGATCAACTTATTTGCTATACTGTCAACGTCATTTCGGTGAGTGGAAAAATCTTTCAATTATGGCATATACTGAAAATAAAATCGGCAGATAGAAAACATAAAATAAATGTAGTTAGTTTTCTGTTTAAAAAAGTTTGTAAGAGATATATTGATTTATGAACAATTTAGGGAGAATATAGGTGAGCTTCTCAAAAGCCATTCGAAGTCAGTGGAAAATTGTAGATTCCAATCAGTAAGAATACAAAAAAATCACATGAGGTGTCAGGGAACACCCGGTTGGAATGAAGTTCCTTTCACTATATATTTTGTAGTTAGTTCCAACACGCCTAAGGCGCCTGTTGAAAAATCCAATAATTTAAATGGATCTTTAAGAAAATATACTTTTTGCAAAATGTTAAACTTTTTTTAAGAAAAAATTTTTTTTATAGAATGTATTTATTTTTAAAGTATATTTTTAGGTCCTTGTTGTAAGAATATGTATTATATTTTCCCGAATTATTTTTTATTAAAAGCTAATGTTTTTTTAAGAAAAGCTACTATTTTTAAAAAGAATTATTTTCTGTAAGGAAAAGCCATTTTTAAGAAGAAGTACTTCTGTAAGGAAAAGCCATAAGAGTATGAATTGTTTTTACAAAGAAGTACTTTTTTAATTTTTAAATAAGTGGTGATCTTTTTTAGAATAGGCTATTTTTTAAGAAAACTTACTTATTTTCATAAAGGCTACTTATATATCTCACGAAAAGAAAAGGTAATATTTAAGGTAAAAGGTATTTTTAAGAAAAGGTACTTTTAAGAAGGGGAATTTTTAAGAAAATGTATTTTTTAAGAGAAGGATTTTTTTTAAAGAAAAGGTTTATTTTCAAGATATGAGAATTTTTTTAGAATTGGTCATTTTTTGAAGAAAACGTAAATTTGTATGAGTATAGTTATTTTGTTCACAAAAAAGATACTTTATTGTAAGAAAATTTTCTTTTTAAGAAAAGGTACTTATTTAAAAAAATCTACTTTTTTAAGTAAATATACTTTTTGTAGGAAAATTCACTTTTTTTAAGCAAAATTACTTCTGTGAGATAAGATATTTTTTTCAAGAAAATGTACTTTGTTTAAGAATATGATTAGGTTTTTTTTGAGAAAATCTACTTTTTTTTACGAAAAGGCACTTATTTAAGAAAATGTTCTTTTTTAAACTTTTCACTTTAGCTTTTCTAAATGTACTTTTTATTGGGTTCAAAACTACAATATATACTAAATATTGATTACAGATTCCACCTAGAAAACTTCCCATTAAACAAGAAATTTCCGAACATATTTTAGTCTAGGCACAAACCAAAGCAAAAATACCCAATATAGTTGATAATACTGGGTTGTAGCATGAAAAAAAATAACCATATACGGACACCACTACGTGATAAAAGACTAAAAAAAAAGACCCGTGTCTCCCAATTTTTCCCAAAGTCATGCACTTTTTTTTTATGGGCCGCCAAAGATTTGGGGCCTCGGTATCATTTTCGTAAAATGTGATCATTTTCTCAGGCTCATATCTTGCAAACCGTCCAGAATTTCGATTTACTCTCTGAGGCAAAGTTGTAGCTCTTGTCATAAAGAATAAAAATTGCGAACATATAAAAACTTCACCTTCCAGATCAAAATCGCAAAAAACTTAAAAAAATTCGATTTTTTTTACCTTTTTTCCCGTGTTCAGGTCCATAGGTAGCAAAAAATGAAATATGCCTGGCCAGAACCATGTGTTTGTCCAAGGGTTAACACCGTTTAGGTAGCGCTTAGGTATCACGCGATCATGCACCGACAGCAGCAGCACAGGCAATGCAGTAAGCTCAGCACACGCAACAAGGGACGCAGCACACAATATAAAAGCGACACGACGCTCCCATCGAGGCATTACACAGCGCGACGTCAACGATAGCTCAGCGGTGAAAGTTATAAAGTGAAAGTGAAAGTGAAACAACATTGGCAACTGACAATTTCAATATGCAGTGTGAAAATATTGATTTATTTTGCTACGTTTGCGGTCATCAAACCAGAAAATAAACATCTACAAGATTTCAGAAGGAAAAGAATCTTTTAACTAGTGAATTCAAAAGAGCATATACATTGTTTTTCGACGAAGTGGACTTGACCGGTGAAAATTACACACCTAATACAGTGTGTCGCCAATGTTATAACAATCTCATGGCATGGTTGAGTGGAGGCAGAGGTACTATGAAGTATTGTAAGCCGGTAAACTGGATTAATCGCCCAGGTGATCATGATGCAACCAGTTGCTATGCATGCGTAAATTACACATGTCGTCTAAATCGACATTCTGAGAAGAACAAAATTTATAAAGCAACTACAACAGCCACACTACCAGTGCTTGCACCTGAAAATTTTGTATCACCAAGGCCGCCAACTCCAGATCGTACTACAGAATTTACAGCAATGAGTACAGCAAGTGGTGTTACGTATGAAGATCCATTTGATACCGATTATGAGCCCCAACAGGGAAGAGATGGACCACAACTAATAACACAAATGGAAATGGATTTCATTGTGGCCATATTGGGATTATCGCAGCGACTTGCAATATTTTTGACAGCTTTTTTAAAGCAAAGAAAACTCACACATGCTAATGTTAACTCTACTGCGTACCGCAAACGACAAGCTGAATTTCAGATGCTCTACACTCTAAATGATGACAATTCGTTCGCTTACTGCAACGATATAAAAGCTTTGGTGGTAAAAATGGGAATGAACTACATCGCTAGTGAGTGGAGATTATTTATTGATGGTTCTGTTTCAAGCTTGAAAGCAGTGTTGTTGCATGTGTCGAACCGAAAACCTTCCATTCCGCTAGCAATGGGTATCAACATGAAAGAAACCTATGAAACATTGAAAGATATAATGGAAACAATCAAATATTACGAAAATAAATGAAAGATTTGCTGTGATTTGAAGGTCATCAACATTTTGCAAGGGATCGTCGATAAGGGCGGCTTCCCAAAATTCTTTTGTTTTCTTTGTAATTGGGATTCACGCTCACCTCTGAATCAATTCCAATGTAACTCGTGGAGGCCAAGAGGAAGTGTGGATGAACAAATACAACAACATAGACTGAAGAATGCACATGGTTCTGGCCAGGCATATTTCATTTTTTGCTACCTATGGACCTGAACAGGAGAAAAAGGTAAAAAAAATGAAATTAAAAAATGTTCGGCAAATTTTTTACTTTTGCGTGCTACCTAAACAGTGTTAAGAATCATCTCTAGGAAGTTTATATGTTCTAGAAATTTGTTTATTGAGATCTTAGGTAAATTTTTGTAGTTGATGGTTTCCTTGAATTTTGAACGGTTTGCTACCTATGAACCTGAACACGGGAAAAAAGGTAAAAAAAATCGAATTTTTTTAAGTTTTTTGCGATTTGTGATCTGGAAGGTGAAGTTTTTTTGATTTTATATGTTCGCAATTTTTGTTCTTTATGACAAGAGCTACAACTTTGCCTCAGAGAGTAAATCGAAATTCTGAATATGAGCCTGAGAAAATGATCACATTTTTACGAAAACGATACCGAGGCCCCAAATCTTTCGCGGCCCATAAAAAAAAAGTGCATGACTTTGGGAAAAATTGGGAAACACGGGTCTTTTTTTTTTAGTCTTTTATCACGTAGTGGTGTCCGTATATGGTTATTTTGCCATGACTTAAAAAATTACACACAGTGTAATAGTGTTAAAAAAAAGTTGTTTAACTTTTTTAATTTTGTCCCCGTTTTTGCAACGTGCGATATGGAACTTCGTTCAAACTCCTGACAGCTCATTGATCGAAAGATATTCTCCCATACTTAGGGATGTACTTAGACAGTAGCGAGTAATTTGAAATATTCACCGAACTAATTGCTTGAAAGTAGATGAGCCAACCGTAAATTCGACTGTTTCCACCGAATTGCAGCTGCCACAAGCAAATTTATGTTGTCACAACTGAATTCAGTCCCCAAAACTGAAATTCGGTTAAAGCAAGCTCTATTGTCGATTTAAGTAAATACGTGTTTCAGCTTTTTTAAAATTTGCATTTGTTCGCGTTTTACCAAACATTGCTGTGGGAACATTACGTTCTAAACAGGGCAAAATCTTTTCTTTGGACAAGGCCACTATTGTTGCATAGCTAGACTGTTTTTATTTTGTAATACATTTGCAACATGAATATTTAGCATTACTCCAATCTGACATTTTGATATGAAAAACCTCAGTACTAAAAACTTTAAAATTCGTTTTTGTGTGTTTTATATACCTTTGGACGCGCCATAAAAAACCCTTTCATATGATATTTTTACTGTTTACAGTGTCTTTAGCTAAAGTACAAATTTCTTTGAAAAACAAAAAAAAAATCGGCCCAGCTCACAGGATATCATAAAACAAACCAAGACACATTTGAGGGGTGGACAAAAAACACTTTTTTCCCCACCATACGGTATAATATACTAATTCATACGTACGCAGGTCCCAAAGGAATCAGCTTTTCTAAAATACGTTCAATGTTTCAATTGTCAATTGTGGGCATTCAAGCTATGATAGTAGTAATGCTAATAGTCATGAGTCTGTTTGTTGAAAACCAGGATACAATCGGTGCATTGGATTCAATATAATTGTAGTTCAGATATTGTTTTAAGAAAATTGTGGGGCTGCTGTAAGAAAGGGGGAAAAATTTAAGTAATCACAAGTCAAATTTTGTGTTTAAATTAACCTAATATTTAAGTTTATATTTAATTCACTTAACAAAGGTTTCAATAATCTAAAGGTTTTTCTGCTTTTTTAAAGGCAATTATACTTATAATACCACCATATGTTTTCCTGAATAACCCAAATAAGATAGAAAAGCCTAGATACATTTCTCATTAACTCCTAGAATCTAACTTAGTCTCAGTAAGAACCTGTAAAATAAAGAATTTCAATTTTGCCTTAGAAATTCCTGCATCTGATTTTGTAAAGCCTTATGATCAATCAACAGCTAATTTTTTTATGTTATTAAATTTCTTATTTACTATTTATTTACAAGAAAGCATTTCGTTTCTAAGAAAAAATTAAAATTATTTCTGCTCTTTGCCGTTAAAGTGCGTTTTTGAGTTCTTTTCTGAAAAATTTGCAACCCTATTTCAAGGTTTTAAGATCTTTTCTGAGAATGTTGCACACAAAAACTGCAAAAATATTGAATTTTCTGCCCTCTCAGCGAATCACGGGGAGAATGTTCCCCGATAAAACGTCTGAAGTTCTGCCATTTGGTTAGCCATCTGTGGCCTTCCTAAGCAAATTTTTCTACCTAATTACTATTTCAGTTAAAATCGTTTAACTTTTCAAAGGAAGTTCGAAATATTATTTAATCGAGAATAATAAAAAATTCCAATTGTATTGGTACATGGTTGACCAGTTTGTATAATCCAGTTTGTAGAATATTAGTTTAGCGGGGAAAATACAACATGCTCAAAAACCAAAAGGAAGAATACAGCTATCAGAAAACCAAAAATTTCTGTGTTATTTTCTCACCCTAAAAAAGGTAAAATTTTGAGGTGTAGGCAACATATTTAAAAATGTTGCCTCTTACAATGGCAACATTTTTTTTTAGAAACGAGAACGCCATAATAGTAACTTATGAATAACAGAATTGTTAAATTCCAATGAACTTAACAAATATATGGGCAAAAGTAAAATATTTTTAACCTTTATGAAACCGACGTATGCAGTCAATTATTGCTTAAGCCGTTCTGAGTTGTGGCCACAAGTGGACATATTGTGATTAACGAGACTTGATACAATATGTGTGCGAAGTTTCGGACATGAATCTTCATTTGCAACGTAGTGGCGAACGCTCCAATTTAAAAAATTTTCATTGTGTAATTACTAAATGATACTAACATTTTGAAACCCAATTTCAGGGGATTTTCGTTTTTTGGATAGGGCGCGGACGCCCCCTAGTTATATAAAATGTAAATATGCAGAATTGCAGCCGCTATCACTACGAATCTTTTGATGCATATTATGTAGCACGGACGCAAAGTACAAAAAATGCGTACATTTTCTAACAAAACATGTGTTTTGAGATGGGTTTTGAAAGTTACTTTTCAATATTTTAAGCCAAATCCCGCTACAAAAGTAATTCGATAGGGACAGCAAACGACGCCATATTTTTTGCCGCTCTTTTGACATTTCTCTTCAGTAAGGTTTGCCAGCCAACAACGAGTCGAAATTATTAAAATTTACTACCGAAATTTGGAGTCAGTGGCCTTTAAGAGGCCTCAGCAATAAGCGATGAGGCTCATTTCTGGCTGAATTAATAAGCAAAATATACGTTATTGGACAGACAGCAATCCACACGTAATCCATGAGTCATCATTGCATCCTGAAAAAATTACGATTTGGTGCGGTTTATGGGCCGGCGGCGTCATAGGGCCGTACTTCTTCCGTGATGATCAAGACCGGCACATTAGTGTGAATGCGAATCGCTACCGTTCAATGATAACCGAATATTTTTGGCCCCAATTGGATAATATGGACCTGGAGGACATGTGGTTCCAACAGGACGGCGCCACAAGCCACACAGCGAATGCCACATTCAATTTATTGGAAACCAAGTTTGGTGAACGTGTTATCTCACGAAATGGCCCAGTCGATTGGCCGCCTCGGTCGTGCGATTTGACGCCGTTAGATTATTTCCTGTGGGGCTACGTCAAGTCTATGGTCTATGCCAACAAGCCAGCGACGATTGATGAACTTCGTACGAATATCGAACGTGAAATTGCAGCAGTATCGGCCAATTTATGCTTGAAAACCGTCGAAGATTGGGTTCAGCGTCTGGACTTCTGCAAGCGTGCCCGTGGTGGCCATGCAAAAGAAATCGAGTTCCATACATAATGTCATCGAACGTACATTAACAGGAATAAAGAATTTCATTGGTATCTAAAACCGGTTTTGTTTTATTTAAAAAAACTTTTGTAGCGCTCTTATTGAAAAACCCGTTATATATGTTAATTTGTTCATTCAAACACACAATGAATTCTAATTTTTTTTTTATAAAATTTCATTAAAAGTTCCATAACTCAACGAAAATCGTGAACGCGAACGGATTTAGTACGATAAAATATATATGCAAAAAGTCGCGAGCTTTAAAAAAAATCGCTATTTTTTTCAACCCCAAATATTAAAACACTTTAGCCTATATACGTCTTTAAATTTTGACTTGAAATTTTATTGTAATACAGGGTGGCCCAAAATCCTTAAACCATTTTTATTTTAATTTTTGATGCGTTAACATCTATAGGCACGGGGCAAGCTAACAAAGTGAACACATGCAAACATCACACAGCGTTAGCATCACATACGCGGTTGTTGTACAACAATAGTCTGTGCATGAAAATAATTATAATGGTATTGATGTAGCGGCAGCGAACAAACGCGCAGACCGTCGTCGCCAAAGCCTATTGAATAGTATAGTATAGAATATAAATATTGATGTCTATTGAAACGTTTATGCTTTTGGTATTGTTGTATGTAATAACATTTTCGAAATGGTGCAATTATATTGAAATATTCTATAAAGAGAATAAGACTCGTTTATGCTCTTTCACTCAGACTCTCTACATGAGAGCGGAAAAGAGTGCTATAAGTTCTCTATACTATTCATGGTAGAAGTATGTATAATGGTAGATGCACCAAGCCAAAAACAACAGGGATTTCGTTTTTGCTCACTGAAATAATGAAAATTTATTCAAAATTGGAAAAAGTTTCATTTACAAAAGGCGTGTGTTTCATATGATAGTTTGGAAGGTTTTAAGTATGAAAATTAAAACGTTTCTATGTGATTTTTACTGAGAAAACATTTTAAAAATTGTAGGGGAACGGTGGTTGTATAGAAACAAAAGTAAACAAACTTTGACATAAGAGAAAAAATCTCCAGAAAAATTTAAAATCAGCTGGGCTAGTGCTTCTAACATTTGTTTGTACCATGCTACTATTCAATACTTTTTGTCGTCGCTCTGTTTATGACAAAACAAAAAGAATTATTTCAGTGAGCTAAATATTGCTTTACTTATTTTAACAATATTACATCTAATGTAAAAGCAGATGTAAGAAAAAGAAAGTGCAATAGCAAAAGAGTGTTCAGCACAAAAACTATTCTTTTTTTTATTTTTCAATGTAACGTTTACTAATGTGTCGGACAGGTACCGTGTAACAAAAAGATGTTAACACATCGTCCGTGAGTTCCAACACTCATTGACTTTTTTTATTTCTTTTCAGTATTTTGTAAAGAAATCTTGGGGAATTTAAAACGGAACAGTACATAATTGTACAATGCGCCCAAATAGTTGAACTTTATTTCTCAAATCAACGATCCATTGTTCTGACTCAGCGTGCATATCGTCGTTATTTTAATGTGCTATTTCCAATTAAATGGTTTCGTTAACTGCAGAACATGGGCTACGGAAAATCCACGAGTAGTTCAAAAGCGACAATTGCAGCCACCAAAGTCTAGTGTTTGGTGCAGTGTTTCATCGGAAAGGATAATTGGCCCATATGTTTTTGAAAATGAACACGGTGTCGCCATTTTCATCACTGTGGTTCCATATCGTACAAATTTTTGAAAAATTTTGGAAGGCTACAAGCGATTTTAATTGGCCTCCGCGTTCGCCGGATTTAACCACTCCGCACTATTTACTTTGGGGTTATTTTAAAGGAAATGCCGATATTAATAAACCGAGAACCATCTAGCAATTAAAAAACAATATACACGGCGATCTCAGTACATAACACCTGAAGTTTTGCGCAAGGTTATGGAAAATGTTTTGGAAAGAGCACGAATGTTTAAAGCAGAAAATAACCTCCACTTGCGAGATATAATTATTCATAATAAAATTAAAAATTTTCTGCATTTTCTACATTTCTGCAAATGCAGTACATCATTTAAAAATATGTATAATAATTGTCTTAATTAAAAAGATATAATGAATTCAAACCCCTTCGGTAATTTTGCGCCACCCTGTATGTTAAGGGCTATAAGCATAGTCTTTTCTGTCTTCTTACTTCATCAGTATCATCAAACTCTTTGGTATATAAAATGTGCTCTAAAACTTCATAATCAAGTAATGATTGTCCATTATCTAAAATAATTTTCTCTCTTAGGCGCTTTCTATGCGCTTTTCGAAATTGTTCATCATTAGTGAATTGCTTATCTCTTGTATAATAAGATGTTAGATTTTTAAGTAAAATATTTAATAAAGCGCATAATAAGTTTATTGCTAAGGTTTTAGAATGTGTACTTAATCTGTTTAGTTAATTAGTACCAAAACGTTGTATTTAATTGTTAACTTTCGGGACAGCAAGATAGTTGTGTACTTATAATTGTTGTGTACTATTATTGTTGACAACATATGGAGCTTCAGTGATTAATCTTGGTATGTTTTGAGTGATGTCTCTGTTATATTTCTACGTTGGAATTGCTGGCTGTGCCCCAAAATTGGATCTAAAGCCGGACGGTTTTGTACAGAACCCCGTTTTGCTCTCTAAACTTAATTGGTATTTTGATCCTGGGACCCAACATATCTTCTTTGTTGCATTTTTAACTGGATGTGTTTGTTCCAAATTAATCTTCTGTCTAAGTGGATATCAAGAGATTTCATACTATAAGACGAAGGGGTTGTAACCCCTTTTAATATTGGAGAAGGGCAGTCCACATATGTTGATATCATAGTATAGTATAACCTCTCTAATCCGGACAAATATAATTTCGACCTTTGTCGGGATTACTGAATTGTCCGGACTACAGTACAACATTTTTTAAACTCTAAAGTTGGTTGGTTGTATTTATTTATTTTATTATGAAACAAGTTATTTAAAAAACGAAATATAAAAAATAAATAATATTAAAAATTGATCTACATTTACAAAAGAGGTCCAACGGAACAAAAATTAAAAAATTTTAGTGCTTGAAATATTAATATATTTTGGATTGAATACAGTTTTCTTTGTGCAGTTTTTGAGCTCTGGTTTTAAGTTCTTTTAATTCACATATTCTATTGTTTGTGTTATTGTTGTTGGGCTAACGTACAAAAGCTTCGAAACTACTACAGATGTAAAATTTATAAACTGTCAGAAACATTGAGCTGTCCGGACTACTGGATAGTCCGGACTACCGGGTGTCCGGACTAGAGAGGTTACACTGTATTTACTTTAATGTTCCACTTCTCACATCATTTTCCTATTAGGTGAAGATGCTTTTGAATAATATTTGACGCAAAAGTATGACAGTTACTGGTACCTAATATTGCAGTATCATCTGCGTAGGACGCGACTGTAACATCAGCGGAAACAGGCATGTCGGATGTAAAAATGTATATAATACTGGGGCTAACACACTTCCTTTTGCGACTGCAGCATTTATCGTAGCAATTTCCGATTCATATCTATTGATATTTACATCAAAACTTCTTCCAATCAGTACGATTTTAATACCAAATAAAATGTTGTTTGTAAGACATGTTTCAGTTTAAAAAAAGCCTTTACGCCAGACTCTAGGAAAAGCTTGCTTTACGTCTCGGAATACAGATGAACAGTCTAGTTTATTTTCATTCATTTCTCACATGTTATGTGATCGTGGGAATGGTAATACATATATGACAACTATTGTATGCTGTATCAAATTAGAAACCATAGTGGCAATTATATTAACTTTAAAGAAACATGGTAACACTTGAGGCAACCATTATTAGAATTTCAAAAATTGACTTTCAATTCCATTCAATTTAAAATCCATTCAAAAGCAAAAAATCTAAACATAATCTGTGCAGTAACATCACGGTAATTGCATGTTTAGGAGACACAACCAGCAATCTATACATGAAGGTACCAAAAGCTATCCATCCAACCATGGAAAGATGACACTCACCCCAAACTTTAAACAGCAATGGCATTTGTGACGCCTTACATTACCAACAACATTACGATACCACCACCGCCAGCTCGAAGCGAGAAAACGGACATTAAGTTTGCCACCTGAACATTTCGAATGTTGCTAGAGCTTAATATTACTTAATGACACTCTAATGAGCAGCACCAGCAATGGCAGCAATAGTAACAGCAACACCCAGAGGGTATGTGAATCACGACAGCTTTGAACGCAGTATGTTGGATGGAGCTACTGCTTGTAGTTTGGTTTAAATCGAACTGATTAAGGCTAAAAGTATGTCATGATTTTCGACATAAGCGTGGAGTATCCAGAATCAAAAGTTATAAACTGGTAAATAGTTTTATTGTGTTGCTATAATCAGTGTGCCGGTGTTCTAAACTCGCAATTGCCGAACAAACCCATAGCTGGTTTTAAGTCAAAATATCTGATTTTACTCAACTTGTATCAGATATGCCTATCTTTTTTAAATTTGTATAAGATTTTCAAACCGCATAAGGGTTTCCTAAAAGGAAAACAATCACAAATTTGAATTCGAATTTCCAAAATTAAAAATATACACTGCCAATCACTTACAAAAGGAATCATATATTTTTCAAACTTTGAATGTAAATATCATTTAAACTTTATATAGGAGAATTATGGGATTCATTGGGAATAAAGGCTATACTCTAACTGTTTATGTAGCAAAATAAGAAAAACAATTTTTGATGTGTTAACATCTATAGGCGCTTGTAGGGCCTAAATTCACAAAGTGAATACATCTAAACACATTTTGTCCGACTGCGATCACACAGATTGTCAGACTGCAATCACACAGATTGTCCGACTGCGATCACAGATTGTTTGGTGTTAAACTCCTTCAAGACGGCTGGACCGATTTGTATGAAATTTTGTGTGTATATCGGGTAGTTCTCAGAATCGGCCAACATTTATTTTTCATACCCCTAAAGTTCAGTTCAGATCAGGAATTGAAACTTCATCTGTCGGTAAGGGGACTATTTTGAACAAGTGCTTGCGTTTCCGTATTCAGCTCTTCAATACGCATCTTTTGAAATTTCAAATTCCAAAAAAAAAGTTTTCAGTACACCTTAATGTACAGTCGTAAACTTCTATCAATCTGTTACCATTTTAGTGGGAAAATTCTGGTGTTTCCGAAAGTCAGGCTAATCTACCGATTGTGTTAGTATTGGCAGCATTTTACTTGACTGGCATTTGTTTCTTTGTAACTTTCAGTGACATTTTCGATTCTTTTTGTTTGGTCCATGGATGTGTGCGTGTCAATGTGTCCGATGATTACCTTATACATGTTAATAGTAGGAAAGCCGTCGTTGTTTGCTAACCTCTCTACATCTACTCAAGATCGCTTGACATTTCTATTCTCATACGAATGTAATTTGGACCGGATATCTAAGACAGCACAGTGTGTTTGAGTGAGTGTAAGGTCCTTGTCACGTTTGGTTGAGTGTCACGTTACATTCTATTCAGATGTGCCAAATGCTACGACTTAAGGAATACATTGTATTATTATATCTCAAATTCCTCGCTCACTCTGTCTGTTAATTTTGGCTTTAAGTATTATCGACAACTTACTGTTTTCCCAAGCAGATGGTTAATACTATTACGGTAAATGTGAACCACAAAGGATAACAACCAAATAGAGAAGAGTCTGAGACAAGGCATAGAATTTTACCGCAAGTTACATTTTAAGGAAATTCCTTTATACTACAAATACTTTATGCAGAAAACTGTAACTTATCTTACTGGACAACATGATTACGTTGGTATTCGGTGGTTAACTTTTCAGTAACTATTAATTTTAAAATCATATGTGTCAGTCATTGACAGTAGGTAGTACATGTGTTTGTAGCGTTTAATAGAGAAAAGTTGTTAAAAGTAAGGAAGTTGTGCATTCTATGTTGAATAACTATTAAATAAAGATGTTTGTTGGTTTTGCTATAATTTGAGAAAGAGAAAATTGTATGTCGAAAAATACAATCGAAAGCTGGACGAATCCTTGCGACCACCTCGATGTAATTTTACATGGATCTTGAATTCAATATAAGTGATTCGTGGAATAATTTGTTGGAATTTGAGAAGCTCCTCCACCTTCTATTATTATTATACTATTGTGAAAACATGAGAAGTGTGGACGGATTTCGATCAAATAATTTCCATATGCCGTATTTACCTACTGTATTTAAATCTCCATATTTCAGTGTCTTACGACAGCGACTTCTGTGTTTGGGCACTTGTTCCACATAAGGAATTCCAATGAACTGGTAATTTGTATACCCTCACCCATAGGATGGTGGTATATATCATTTAGTACGGACAAAATGTAGCCCGTAGAAGCAACCATTTTAGGCCCTTAGTATCTTTGGGCGAAATTTCGTCTGTCTGTCTGGCTGGCTGATCAACACAATAACTGCCGCAAATCTTTACAGATCACAATGACAATTTGTCAGTGACCATTATTTGTAGAAAGTTAGTTTGGGATTGAAAATGGGAGTTTTGACCACGCGCCTTCTGGTACCTCCCATACAAATCGACACTTTTAAGACAAAATCATATTTCTTCCAAACCTGTCTTCTGGTAGATGTGATTAGCTCCAACTCACACATTGGTTAATAATCTGTAAATGTCTACTTAACTGGAGGAAATGGACGGGAGTGTTAGGCCCATTCTGGTACCTCCCATTCAAAACTGGGTGTTCATCCGGGCTGTCAATCCGACAAATCGCGTGTAACACTTCCGACCTTAATTAAATTAGGTACAAGACTTCACGTCATCAAACGCTAATTACCGATTAAAACAAAGGTTATTTTGCCACGCCCATTTTGGTAATTCCCATACAAACGTTTTTTGGCCATCTGGTTGTTCTGCACAATAATTCCCGCAAAACCGTACCAAACTTTACGAAATTTTGTACTAGTAAAAAAAAAAACAGTTTCCCATTTAATCCCATGAAGGGATTAATAATGAATCTATTCCTTCACTGATTTCAATCATACCATTTGGTCCTATCAAAAGATAGATGGAACGATCGGTAAAAACAAGATGAGGTGTTTAGGTTATTTATAAATTTGATCTTTGGAATATCATGACAAAATATGTTGAGACATGGTATGATGATAAAAAATTTTTTTGCGTAACCTTGCAACTTATCTTGCCAATTTGAAGCATTTTTTGATGAAAATGCTGAAGTAGGAAGAGAGATATATATTATCTTCTTCAAAACTTCTTTGGACTTTTACCAGTCCAAACAGATATAAGGTGATTTGATACTTTCTGATGGGAGGAACTATAATAACTGCAAATATAATATACTGGCATTGTAATAACTTATTTTTCGGTGCTAAAATTGTGAATGTTTGAAGATTTAAATTATTGTTATTTGGGTTCTCCCATACATGTATTTATTTATTTATTACGTTGTTTTGTCAAATCATTGGAGTGAATGAATTAAGTGTGTTGCAGCTACGAAATTAAGCCATCTGCAACGATGATCTTAATCCAATAAATTAATCTGGAACTGTTTGGCAACCATGCACATACGCATAGATGTAATATTGTCTCACATAAATATCAAAATAAATTGTATACCCGTCACTATCTAATAAATATAAGAAATTTCCCATGTACTTTTCGTTTTTTGATCTTTAAAAGACCATTTTTCTCTAGACCATTTTGTTGCCATTAAAAATAATTTTTAATAGAAAAAGGTTTATAAAAGTAGAAGTGAAATTGGCTATTTCGGTGGACGGTACCTATATAGGAGTAAAACTAAATAGGAAACCAAAGAAAAGATAATTGTATAAACAAACTCAATTAGAGAATAATACAACTTCTTTAATTTATATATCAATGCCGTTGCATTACCTTGATTTAAAAGTTCAAACGGTACGAATCTATAAGTCCATTATGTACAGACTTGTGGGTTTAAAAGTCCGAAATCTTTCCTTTGAATATTATAATTTGACTCCGACAAGCTTTGCCTTTCGTTTCACTATACCTTGTGCCTTTTATTGGAACGAAGTTACTTACCTTAGCTAAATTAAGCTATTTAAGCTAAAAATTAAGCAACTTTTTTTAACACTACTATGCTACAACCCAGTATTAACAACTATATTGGGTAATTTTGCTTTGGTTTGTGTCTAGACTAACATATGTTGGGAAATTTCTTGTTTAATGGGAAGTTTTCTAGGTGGAGCCTATAACTTATATTTAGTATACATATTTTGTAGTTTTGAGGCCAACAAAAAGTAAATTTAGAAAAACTAAAGTGAAAGAAATTTAAATATCGAAAATTTTCTTAAATAAGTGCCTTTTCTTAAAAAAAGTAAATTTTCTCAAAAAAATAGCTATTCAAATTCTTAAACAAAGTATCTTATCTTACAAAAAATACCTTATCTTAAAGAAGTACCTTTGTTTAAAAAAAGTACATATCCTTACAAAAAGTACCTTTTCTTAAAAAAAATTATTTTTTTTTAAATAAGTAAATTTTCTTTAAAAATAAAATTTTCTTACAACAAATTGCCTTTTCTTGAAAAACTACCTATTTTTAAAGAGCAACTTTTTTGTGAAACAAAATAATTTTTCTTGAGATAAGTACCTACTGTTTAAAATGAACCTATTCTTGAAAAAATGACCGATTCTAAAAAAAATTCTAATATTTCTTCTACAAAATAAATTCCCTTAAAACAACATTTTTTTACAAAAATTCCCTTTCGTTAAAAGTACTTTTCTTAAAAATAAATATAATCTTTTCTTTTATTTTCTTGAGATAAGTAGCCTTTCCGGCAATAACTACATTTTCTTTAAAAAATAAGCTTTTCCTAAAACGTGTACCACTTTTTTAACAGTAAAGGGTTTTTCAACAGAGACTTTACAAAAGTAAATCGATAGGGACAGCAAACGACGCCATATTTTTTCCCGCTCTTTTGACATTTCTCTTCAGTAAGGTTTGACATTTCATCATGGAAAGATATACGAGCCAACAACGAGTCGAAATTATTAAAATTTACTACCGAAATTTGGAGTCTGTGACCTCAACTTTAAGAGCGCTACGATTCGGATTTTCATCGGTAAATCATCTCCAGCGATGAGGCTCATTTCTGGCTGAATGGCTGCGTCAATAAGCAAAATATGCGTTATTGGTCAGACAGCAATCCACACGTAATCCATGAGTTATCATTGCATCCCGAAAAAAATTACGGTTTGGTGCGGTTTATGGGCCGGCGGCGTCATTGGGCAGTTCTTCTTCCGTGATGATCAAGACCGGCACATTACTGTGAATGCGAATCGCTACCGTTGCACGATAACCGAATATTTTTGGCCCCAGTTGGATAATATGGACTTGGAGGACATGTTGTTCCAACAGGACAGCGCCACAAGTCACACAGCAAATGCCACAATCAATTTATTGGAAACCAAGTTTGGTGAACGTGTTATCTCACGAAATGGCCCAGTGGATTGGCCGATTAGATTATTTCCTGTGGGGCTACGTCAAGTCTATGGTCTATACCAACAAGCCAGCGACGATTTATACTTGAAAACCGTCGAAATTGCGTTCAGCGTCTGGACTTCTGCAAGCGTGCCCGTGGTGGCCATGCAAAAGAAATCGGATTCCATACATAATGGCATCGAACGTACTTTCACAGGAATAAAGAATTTCATTGGTATCTAAAACCGGTTTTGTTTTATTTAAAAAACTTTTGTAGCGCTCTTATTGAAAAACCCGTTACCTGTTCTTAAAAAACAGTACTTCCATGTAAAAAAAATCATACTCTTATGGCTTTTTCTTACATTAAGTAAAAAATAAAAATAAATGGTTTCCCATTACATCCCATGAATGGACAAGGGAGAACTTCTCACAATCACTGAGCTGTGCGCTTTCCAGTTTTCACCCACGGATTGGGACCTACGGTTTTACACCGATTCCGAACGGTATTTTGAGAAGCTTTTTTTCATGGCTGTATACTATGTCGCCGTCGCTATGCGAGGTGACCGCCGCCGAAAGAAATTTTAAGATGTTCAGAGCAGGGTTCGAACCCAGGATCTCATGTACAAGAGCCGCGCACACTAACCACTGCACCACCGACAACCACTCTTACATTAAGAACTTCTTCTTAAAAGTTGTGCCTTTTCTTAAAAAAACCTTAGCCTTTAATAAAATAACTCTCTCTCTTTAAAAAAGGACCTTTTCGGGAAAGTATAATACATATTCTTACACCTAAGGATATACTTCTTTCCGTTTGAGTTTTTATTATTCGATCTTTCAGTTGTGATGTTTTCAATAATTGTTCGGTTCTAGATCAATAATATTAAAAATAAATGTGCGAAATTGATCATTATTGTTGATGGTTGGGAATATAGCTATTTCAATGCCCACTAAGGAATATCGTCAGCTTCCTTCTCCAACAAGTATTTAGTGTTGAGACGAGTCTCGCTAAGTTGAGACAAATAATTCTGACGTGCGATAATTACACTGTGATAGTTTTTGGCAAACATTTTGTAAGACAAGGCCGAAGAGGACGCTTTTACCCGAATTCCGTTACGAGGAATCCAAATGCACCATTAGTTTTTTGAGTTACAATAACGGTTTTATACACAATTTAATGTAACTCATATTTGGTTTGTTGCACCGCTAAACTTTCTTCAACAAAGTTGTTCCAAATGTTCTGGGCTTCGACTTTAAGGAACATAAATTACCTTTAAAACCAGATTTTTGGTGCTCTTTGATTCAGAATATCAGCAGAAAATAAAGTTTCTGACTTTTTTTGAGATTTCCGCTCACAAATTGCCAGTAATCGTATTCTTTCACCAAATAAGAGAAAACCTTTCACTATATGACTATATTTATTTACTTATCATCATTTATAATTTTCAAATCCAGTTTCACTTAATTTTACTTTCTTCTACACTGAAAAGATTTTTTGGATATATGAACACTTTGTTTAACTTGGTTTTGAACCTAAGAAAAACATATAAAACTGGAAAACAAAGTACAATGGTTTAGAAAAAAGTACGTTCGCCTACTTTTGTATGGGCTATGCACCAGACAGTACAACGAACAAAAAAATGCGCATACTGGTGGAAACAGTAAGTCTGTCAAGCCTACATACATTTTGTATGAAACCGTAATTGTAACTCAAAAAACCAAAGGATGCAGTTCGATTCGTCGTACTCGAATTAGGGTAAAACCATCCTCTCCTACCCAGACTCGTTTTTCGACTTCCACAGTGTAATGAATTCTAATCAAAATATAGACGTTATCATGGAATTTCGAATGGCAAAATTGACTTCCAACTAATCCTTTCCCTGTGTGCACAGGTGCCTTAAGATTTAAAGTTTTTATGATAATTGAGACAAATGAGGGTAAGAATTAAATAACATATGTTATTGATTGCCTCGTTTATTGATGTACAATTTTATGAACTATCATCTAATACAGAATATTAATTTGAAATCTAAATTAAAATTTTCCAATGCATATGTTGTCCAAATATTCCACTGTGTTTCGTACTTGTACATTGCAGGAGATCAATTGAGGCGCACAAATGCTGACTCAGCTGTATCCTCTGAGCAAATACCACAATTGAACAAAATTTCTACACAGCAGATAGGACGCATTAAGCGTGATTCTGTTGCTTATTTTTTTAGATTTCTGTGTGGCTGCGATGCACAGTGTCGTGAGGGCGGCCAAAAATGAAAAATATCACTGTACTAGTTTTTAAAAAAGGTTGATGTCGTTGTACAAACAACACTTCATTTATGCTAAATCAAAAATAATTTTTAAAAATGTTATATTTCCAAAAAGTTATGAGTATTCAAAGTTAATAGTTGTAGTAAAGAAAATATCGATATATAAAAATGATAAAAATTAGGCAAATTTAATTCGGTAAGTTAAAATAAAAACTGTCGCTAAAACAGTATAATTTACGATTGGATAAACTTGTTAGAATATAATGATATGTCAATTCGGTTTTTTGGCTCGTTTGGTGGGTCATATGTGGTTTGCCGTTATACCGAATGTAACCAAAAAGCGAAAATCGAAATTGTTAAAAACATTCAAGTTCAGTGGAGTGTAAAAAAAAACATCAAAAAACACTTTTTTAATATTTTAATATAATATTTGGGCAAGTGTGCAGAGTTTAAAAAAGTAAGTTTCTCGTCCCCCTTCTTCCCCCTTTCATTTATTCTTTAAATTTTCAGTGTCGAGACAGGTGAAAATTCGAGATTTTTTTAATATTTGGCTTAGGCATCGTACTCCAAGTGCTGCCCTGGGAGAAGTACTCATGTATTTAGAAGAAGAGTTAAAGTTAAAACTAAATGAGAAGATGAATAAAGAAATTCAATTTATATTATTAAAAATAAAAACTAATTGGCAAAGGTGTCACTCCATGAGAGAGAGGTTTGAAGAAAAGTTCGGATCGTGGCTAAATTTACCGTTTTTTATAAGTGATGCGTGTTTATCTTTTGTAAGTACATTATATGAAAAATAATTTGTATGTTTGTAAATGATTGTGTTATTTTAGGAACCTAGCACCAGCCGTAGAGGAAGACCTTCGACTGACTTTGATGATTGCTCGGATCGCACCAAAAGGCGAAAAGTGGATAAACTTGTTTCAAATACAAATCCAAACTTGCTGCAAAAGGCTGTTAAGAGAATTTCCGACCCAGCAACTCACACATCTATACCGGTAGATAAAGCTTTGGCACATTTTTTAAATATGGATTTGTCTTTCAGACAGTACGAAGTTATGACAACAGTAGTCAATGCCGCTCACAAACAGTGCTTTCCGTCATACTATGCATTGCAAAATGCAAAGAAAAAATATATTCCCGACTCAGTTTTAGTTTCAGAAACGTCTGTAGAAATTCAATTGCAAAACTTTTTGAATATGACTGCGAAAAGCTATTTAGATTTGTATAACATCAAATCAAAAGATGACCTTATATGCGATATTAAATGGGGGTTTGACGGTAGTTCAGGGCATAGCAATTACAAGCAGAAATTTAATGACCCGGATTCCAACGATGAGTTTCTTTTTATTGTCTCATTTGTGCCGTTAAGATTTTTGAACTGGGGTAGTGAAGCAGTAGTTTGGAATAATATTAAACATTCTTCCACTAAACATTGTCGACCAATTCGGTTTTATTTACAAAAGGAAAATGCATCCTTGATGAAATCTGTAAAAGACAGTATTCAAACAGAAATAGATAGATTGGAAACATACACATATGTATCAGGTGATACTAGCTTTGATGTCCATTTCAATATGCATCTAACGATGATAGATGGAGCTGTCTTGAATGTTTTAACAGGAAACAAGAGCAGTTCGTCATGCTTTGCTTGTGGGGCAAAACCGTCTGAAATGAATTCAGTTGATGTCTTAAAACGAAACGTAAAAAGCGAGGAGTTTTATAAATACGGATTATCAACCTTACATGCTTGGATTAAGTTTTTTGAATGTGTCCTTCACATATCATATAGAGTACCACTTCGAATTTGGAAAGTTTGTAAACCAGACGATAAAAACATTGTTAGTGAAAGAAAATATAAAATTCAAGCTCAATTCAAAGAGGAGATGGGACTATTGGTCGATAAAGTTAAGACTGGTTACGGAACATCGAATGATGGTAACACAGCAAGACGATTTTTTAACAATATTGAAATGTCTTCCAAAATAACCGAAATTGATCCAACCCTTATTCGAAATTTTTCATATATTTTGAAAACACTTTCTAGTGGTGACGAAATCAATGTCAACAATTTTGATCAGCTTCTAAGAGATACATGGTATTTGTACATTGAAAATTACGCTTGGTATTACATGCCAGCCACAGTTCATAAAATTCTTGTTCATGGTGTTGAATTCATAAAACATTCAAAAATACCTGTTGGAATGCTGTCGGAGGAAGCTATAGAAGCAACTCATAAAGTTTTTAGAAAGACCCGATTAAATCATACCAGAAAAAATAGTCGCGACTCAACCAATAAGGATTTAATTGAAAGAATGATTTTGCAGTCTGAACCAAATATTACTATTCATAGAAAAGCAAATAATAAGAAGGCTAAGAATTATATTGGTATAAAACAATTTCTTATCCAAAGTGAATCCCACACGGAGGAATGTTCTGAAACTATAATAGCAGAAAATTTGTTAACTCAATACGAATCGAGTGATACGGATTATGACAGCTTTAGTGAATAAGCAAAAATATTTAGTTTTATTTATTTAATCATTTCCCTAATATTTTGTTAATGAATAATAATGAATTTGAAAAATATCTGTTTCTTCTCTCTTATTAAATATAATAATAGTAATTATCAAATGAAAAAAAAATATTTATAATATATATAGAGAATTATTTTCTTATTTGGTATCAAGGACATATGGGATGCAGACGTGTTTTGTAAGATAATTAAATGAAATTAAATATACTAATCAAAAATACATCAAGGACAAATCGAGCCAAGTTTTGTTCAATTGCAAGAACAATTGTGGAAAATATAACTTTTTTTCATTTCAGGATATATGGGAGGTGGGCGTGTCCTTTGAGATAATTTCATATAACTCGCCACAGTTATCAGCTATATATTAGAGACAAATCGAGTCAAATTTGGTTCAATTCCAACAACAATTTTGGAAAATATAACTTTTTTTCATTTCAGGATATATGGTAGGTGGGCGTGTCCTTTGAGATAATTTCATATAACTCACCACAGTTATCAGCTATATATTAGAGACAAATCGAGTCAAATTTGGTTCAATTCCAACAACAATTTTGGAAAATATAACTTTTTTTCATTTCAGGATATATGGGAGGTGGGCGAGTCCTTGGGCTGATTTTCGCAAAACTTCGTTTTTTTTCCTTTCCTACTTATAATAGTACTGTGTACCAATTTTCATTCCTCTACGATAACTCCTTCTATTTTTGGCCGCCGTTTATATGAAAACACGACACTGTGCGATGTCTTGAACCATAAACTAAACGGTAGAACATTTTGAGTGCGATAAAACCTAACTGTGTATGCGTGTGTGTGTTAAGGCTTTGAATAACGTTTGTAAGCTTGCGTTATGGGGTTTGTTTTGCTTTCTTGCCGTTTGAAGGATGTAATTTATCTTTAATTGACTGTGGACGTCAGACCATGATGTTAACATCATGTTTACTAGAGACCATAAACAACGTGGACAACTGAAAACACCAACAGCAATAGCAATATCAATATAAACTACAACAACATCAGCTGCCTTCAGAAAATAGGCATAAACATTCGATACAGAACAAACAAGTGTAATCTTACTGTAAACTATGTTTTCCTTAGCGAATTTTTCTTGTTCCTCAAAATAAATTAAAAGTTTTCTTACTTGCCGGGGGTAGTATGAAAAAATTGCGGTTAAATTTAATTAACAAAATTTTCCTTAAAGGTAATCGGTTTGAGTGCACGTATTAAAATGTTCGTTACTTAAGTATTTGCTTTTTAACAATTTAGCTGGCTTTTCTGTTTTATGGAATTTTGTCGTAATACAGTTTTTAAAAATATATTAATTTCGAAAAGGTCGGAAAGAAAACGACAAATAAAATAATATCAAGGTTCCATTACAAAAATTTGCTGGTTTAAAATCACCTATTCAACTATTGAGGCATTCGTTGTTTATTAAATTTGGTGATATATTGGTGTTTATCAAATTAATATTAATCTGTTTTGTTAACTTTCTGGCGTTAGGAGTAGGCTATGGAGTTTTAACAAAATTATGAAAACTGCAACTCGCACTCTGCTATGTTAAAATTCCGAACTCCAAGTTCATAAGTTCTTTTTCTTGTACTTACGAATTATGCGGAAGCACGCGAATTTAAAAACTATGCAGTCTACTGAATTAATAAATAATTTTTCGAGAAACATTAAAAGAAAACTGGAAATGTTTCCCACAGAAAAAAAAGATATTCAGTAGTGGGACTAACCTACCTGACACCAGTACCGAAGGGTTTGCATTTTAAGGAACTTACCTCGTTGAAGGCGTTAAAAGATTGTACTCGGTAACAGATGCTTACGGTACGAACGTTCTAGTTAAATATCTATTTTTCTAACCTGTATTACATAAAAAATATATAAAAAAAATTCTTCAAAGGTTTTCTGAAATATCTTAAAAACAAGAACAACACAGTGCAAGGCCTATATCTAAAGTTAAAGTGGGCCCAAATTACTACATTGCTGTTTTACAAATTTCACTGTATTATCTCGGAACATATTGGCAATATAAAAAAATCCAATGAGTGTTCGAACTCACGGGCGATGTGTTAACACCTTTTTGCTACACGGTACCTATTCGATTTCTATGAACACATTCGTAAATGTTACATTGGAAAATAAAAAACAGCGTTCAATCATATGATGACGTTACAGTTAAATAATATTAATACTTAAAATTATTTAAAGACCCAGTGCAAGCACATGTGTCATTATTTTCTTGCTCAATACTTTTTGTTTTATTCCCACAAAAGTCAAAGAATGCAAAGCAACAGACACTTGTACATACATACATACATTGTTATATTCGTACGATATAACCGAAGATCAACATAAAATACTTTTTTAATATTACTCCAAATTAATTCTCCAAATTAAAACACTACAATCTCGGCTCGCCGATATCGGATCGCCTTAATTTTTGGCCTAAACTCTTCGTCGAAACCCGCACTAGCTTTTTAATCCAAAAATTAATAAAATCGGCTATGAATTTTCGGAGAAAATCGCGTGGGAAAATTATATGAAAATCGCCCAATAATCACTTTCAATACCGACTGCCAAGCAACGAACAAACAAACGATGATAAGACAAAACCGAAGATCAACATAAAACACTTTTTTAATATTACTCCAAATTAAAACACTTAAATCTCGGCTCGCCGATATCGGATCGCCTTAATTTTTGGCCTAAACTCTTCGTCGAAACCCGCACTAGCTTTTTAATCCAAAAATTAATAAAATCGGCTATGAATTTCCGGAGAAAATCGCGTGGGAAAATTATATGAAAATCGCCCAATAATCACTTTCAATAGCAACGAACAAACAAACGATGATTTACTCTTGCAAACCTAACACTTGCGTATGTATTAAATTTATAGTTTACTGCCCTAGAGGCGCGCGTATAGATGTTAACTAGGGATGCCAAACGGGAAATCCCGAAATCCCGGGATTTTTCGGGATTGAAAAATCCCGAAGCCCGGGATTTTAATAAATAAATCCCGGGATTTTTCGGGATTGAAAAAATCCCGAATCCCGAGATTTTAATAAGTAAATCCCGGGATTTTTCGGGATTTCTAGCTACTGAACTTAAAATACACAAAATTTTTTTAATAGTAGTTGTTTGATTACGTTGAATTTCTCCCATACGTTTTGTTAAGTGTATGCTTTAATAATTAAGTGAGTGTTGGGAACACCCTGTTAATAAAATCAAAACAAAAGGCTAACAAATTAACAACATTATTACGATCATTTAATTTGTGAAAAGGCGGCTAATAAAATTGATAAAAAATTAAAGCCAATGTGAAAAATGAATTTTAAAGAACATAAAACTAAAAACAATGATAAAAGTTCAGTGTGGTGTTATTTTTTGGTAGAGTCGAAAGGTGCACCTCAAGCAAAATGCAAATTGTGCAAAAAGGTTTTAAAAACAAATGGCGGCTCTACAAAAGGTTTAATAACACATCTTAACGTAAGTTAATTTTGAACAATTACCGCATTCAATAACCTCATTTTTAATTAGATGCATATGATAAAGTTGGAAAAAAACGATGAGTCACAGCGAAAAGTTTTAAAACTTACGGATTTTGGTTTCCCAAAACAAGAAGAATCTTTGTCGGCTACAATTGGCCGCTTGACGGCTCTTGATAATTTACCGTTTTCCTTGTTTATAACTTCCACAGAGCTAAGAAAGTCTTTGATAGCTCGGGGTTTTGAAGTTCCAAAATCGAGGGAAACAATCAAAGCAAAATTTATGGAATATTACCAAAAATGTAAACAAGACATGAAAGAAGAAATCGGGAAAATTAAAACAAAAGATAAAAAGTTTAGTATTGCGTTTGATGAATGGACTTCTACTTCAAATAAACGTTATATGAATATATATGTTTATACAAATGGCAACCTGTTCAATACTGGTCTGGTAAGAATGAAGAAGTCTGGTACGGCCGAAAACTGCATCCAGTATTTAGAAGATAGATTAAAGGAATTTGGAATCTCACTTTCTAATGATGTGGTTGGTTTTACGACTGATGGCGCTGCAACTATGCAAAAAATTGGTAAGCTTATAGTTCCAAAGCAGCAGTTGTGTTTCGCGCATGGTTTGCATCTTGCCGTAGTGGATGTTTTATACAAAGGTACGCCGACTTCTAGTACCGAACAAGAACTGTCTTCATCAGAAGACGACGAAGATTTGTTTGAAAATTTCGAACTCGCTTTAAGAGAAGACGACAATGAAATAACAGAAAGGTTCAATATCAAACCCGTCATTGAAAAAGTTAGAAAAACGGTTAAAATGTTTCGAAAATCTCCATCAAAAAATGCCATTTTGCAATCATATGTAAAACAAGAAAAAGGTAAAGAGCTAAAGCTGATATTAGATTGCAGAACTAGATGGAATACTTTGTATGAGATGTGCCAGCGGTTTTCTGATTTGGAAATACCTGTAAAAAAAGCACTGATTGATTTAAAATCGCAGACTTTTTCTGAAGATGAATTTAATTTGATTAAACAGATCATAAATATTTTGAACCCAATTAAAATAACACTTGAAGCGCTCTGCCGCCGCGACATGACTTTGTGCAAAGCTGATGCTGCATTGACATTTATGCTAAAAGAGATTTCAGCAATCAACTGTGGCCTTGGTAAAGATTTGTACAGATCGCTTCGCAAACGAATAGAGGAAAGAAGAACTGTATATTCAACTATATCAAACTTTCTAAAAAATCCAAATAAAAAATCCGATTTTGATAAAAATTTGGATATGATTTTAATAAAAACCGAATTAAAGCTACTAATCCTGCGTTTTACAAAAATCCCTAATACGAACGGTTCCATGATGTCACTCGAAATTGACAATAACATATCGGATGAGCAATTAGAGCAAGACCCCATTTCCATAGTTCAAAAATTAAACGATGCCATCGAAGAATGTATTAGTCCAATAAAATCTATAGCTGATGATGATTTAGAGACTCAACTTTCTAATGAAATTGATTTGTTTGTAGCTGGAGGCGTTAGAGGTAAATATTTACAAGCTGCATATAGCTATCTAGATATCATATTACCCACAAGCGTAGATTGTGAAAGATGTTTTTCAACGGCTACGTATGTTGGCAATAAAATTCGTTCAAGATTATCTGATGAAACATTAGATGCTTTGATATTTTTAAGGAACTACTTAAAATGATAAATAACATTAATAATATAGATTTTATATTTCATATTTTACGATATCGCAAATTTGTATTTTTAAAATTAATATTGAATTATCAGAAACTATTAAACATTTTACTTTAACTTTAAAATATCGATATAAAAAAAATTGACGATAAAACTTGAAAATTAATGAAATTTTTATACTGTGTTTTTTAATAAAATAATCACGATTAATAATTTAAAATTAATCAAATTAAATTAAGAACTGTAAATCCCTTTTATATATTTTACAGCCATTGAATGCATTAAGACTATATAAGTTAATTAATCACATTTTTATTAAACAGTCCGATTTACAAAATCAGTAAGATATTAAAAAACTCTTTATTTCATATAAGGTTTTTAATATGAGTTTTTTTTAAAAATTGATATAAAATACCACTTTGTTCATGTATTACAAAAAAGCATATATGTATGTGTTCATTAATACACAATGTTTTAAATTAACTTAAAAATACGCTTTAACTTGGCTAATAAATTAAAAATTGAAATGAATTATATTTTTTGTTACTTAGTTATAATTACATGAAATGTAATATTTTGTTTGTTTTTGTTATGTATTCTTAATAAATCTTAATATACGAAAAATGTATTATTAAAAAATCAATATTAAATAAAAATTAAAAACTAAAAAAAAAGAATCCCGAAAACCCGGAAAATACCGGGATCCCGAAAATCCCGGGATTTCGGGATCGGGTTTTCGAAAATCCCGAATCCCGGGATTTTGAAAAATCAGTCCCGTTTGGCATCCCTAATGTTAACACATCAAAAAAATCCAATGAGTGTTCGAACTCACGGGCGATGTGTTAACACCTTTTTGCTACACGGTACCTGTTCGATTTCTATGACCACATTCGTAAATGTTACATTGGAAAATAAAAAACAGCGTTCAATCATATGATGACGTTACAGTTAAATAATATTAATACTTAAAATTATTTAAAGACCCAGTGCAAGCACATGTGTCATTATTTTCTTGCTCAATACTTTTTGTTTTATTCCCACAAAAGTCAAAGAATGCAAAGCAACAGACACTTGTACATACATACATACATTGTTATATTCGTACGATATAACCGAAGATCAACACAAAATACTTTTTTAATATTACTCCAAATTAATACTCCAAATTAAAACACTTTAATCTCGGCTCGCCGATATCGGATCGCCTTAATTTTTGGCCTAAACTCTTCGTCGAAACCTGCACTAGCTTTTTAATCCAAAAATTAATAAAATCGGCTATGAATTTCCGGAGAAAATCGCGTGGGAAAATTATATGAAAATCGCCCAATAATCACTTTCAATACCGACTGCCAAGCAACGAACAAACAAACGATGATTTACTCTTACAAACCTAACACTTGCGTATGTATTAAATTTATAGGTTCCCTGCAGTTTTAAAAGTAGAAATTAACTCAAAATCGTTAGGTATTTGGCTAATGAAAAATTGACTAGTGAATCCAAATGCCACAAGTTATGCAAGGGTTCGCCTTTTGACTCTCAAACTATTGATTTACTTCTTAACTTTGTTCTTACTTCTTTGTGTCGATACACATTTGTTTGCTCTTGATGAAAGAGATTAATATTCTTGCTCTCAAATTCCCGTAAAGCATTTCAATGTTTTGTGCTCATTAACGATTTCATTAGATAAAAGTATTGCAACGATGGATATGTATGGAATGCAAAAAAAAGCTGTACCGTTATTCCAAAGGAGATAAACAAGAAAAAAATATTGGCTTGACTATTAGTTTCTTGTGTTGGCGTCAGTTGCAATTGGAAGTTCGTGGTCAGAAAATGTGTAATTTGAAGCAAATAAATAAATATATAATAAAGTCTCAAATAACTGGAAAATGTTTACTGCGTACTGGTAGGTAATATAAATTTAAAATATTGATAACAGATTAAAATATTGTTTTCAGATTATTTTATCACTTTTGCAGAATCCATACCAATAAACACGAAATTGCCTGGGTCGGCGGAAGACCAACTGAGAAGACCTACTCAACTTAAAAAAAAGGGAGATAAGGGCAACCTCTGTTTCAAGGAAACAACATAAAGAAGCAAAAAACTGATAGCTGTAGAGTCGTCTTTAGTTTTACCTTTCAGTTTTTTATCTTTTTATTAAACATATTTTTCATCTTTTTAATTTATATTCTTATGAAAAGCGAAGAAACAAAAAACTCATAGATGTGACGTTCTTTTTAATTTTATCTTTAAGTTTTTTATTTTTTACGAAGCGTGGAATTTCATTATATTTTATTGGAATTTATTTAAAGTTTAAATTATAGTTTTTAAATGAATTATTATAATTTTAAGTTTTCATTGTTAAATAAATAAATATCAGAAAATGTTCTCGTCTTTTCATTATGGAAATAACTGGTACATTAGGAGTAGAGGAGTCGTTGTTTTTTGCTGACCGGTGATTTCATCGGATAATCTTCATTAATCTTTTTGTTATGGCAGCAGTATTAGTGAATTCGTACATCACATGTTGTTAGTGAAATCATTAGTGAAAGGTTATGCACAAGATGGCAATTGGCTACCGCCAATCTCATCCCCATGTTAAATTCGTTAGTCGAAAGCATTGCTGGTAGTCTGGCAGGTAGTTAGTGGTAATTCTTGGTAGTTAGGGAAATCACTAAAGATTCGTTAGCTACGTCGACTGCAGGGTTACTGCCCTAGAGGCGCGCGTATAGTGGTTAACACATCAAAAAACTTCTGCAGGTCATGTGTCTATTTGAAAAATATTTTGACGTAGAATACGTCTTACCTTACGGTATGAGGAGTCATGTCAGGTTTTTATTGTTGTAATCTTTATTTCATTGAATTTGAGGAAACGGCTAGATGAATTTGTTTAAAATTTTTTTTGTAGGTAAATGAAGATGTTATCTTTCGTTTGATATACATTTCATATTGGTTGATATCTTCCTAATATTTAAATTTCTCAAATGAAAATTGTTTAAACACATACACTCAAACATATGTGTGGTGTTTGGTTGAGTGTTTTTGGTTGCTCAACATTGCTTAGGAACATGTATCTAGTAAAAAGTGAAACGAACAGCAAGCTAATGTTGCTTGGCAACATGTATCTAGTAAAAAGTGAAACAAACAGTAAGCTAACGTAATAAAGCTTTTTTGCGAAAGCTTCAATAAAGCTGTTGTAACTTTAATTTTGAATTGTAAAGCGCAAAGCTTTCACACAACGCTCGAATGCTAATGCGAAGACTCGATAAGGTAAACCTTTTTTAATATTAGGGCGGCCCTCTCAACATTCGCAGAACTTATTTCAATAAAAATGTTAATTAAAATACATAAATTAAATTAAGTTTAAAAAAATTTAACATAATATTTTTTTTTTAAACGGACTTGAATCAAACGCCGTTGGTAAATATAAAAATTACAGCAGACAGTTGTCCGAGGCCTTCGGCCACGGACTGTCCCTGCAGGCTGTGTCAGAGACACGGCCATTAAGTTTAACGTAGAATACGCCATCCGATAAGACAGGAAACATATATAACAATAAATGATAAATAATATAAGCAAATGAATTTATTGTTATATATGTTTTCTGTCTTATCGGATGGCGTATTCTACGTTAAACTTAATGACCGTGTCTCTGACACAGCGTGCAGGGACAGTCCGTGGCCGAAGGCCTCGGACAACTGTCTGCTGTAATTTTTTTTTATTACAATTTTATTGAGTTGACAAGAATGTGACTTCGGTTTTCTAGATGGTGCTTTTGTTATATTTGAAATGCTTTTGATCAGCTGAGTAAATTTTTTTGTCATATAGTTATTCAGCTGATATTTCCAGCTTAAATCTGTGACATGTCACATTCATTTTAGTGGTCAGATTTCACTTAAATCGTGTTATGCATTGGACGATCAAAATGAGAATTTTCGTCATATTTTGCTCTTTTATTTCTGAAGAGGCAAAAACCGATATTTGTGACGTAAATGGTTTGAATGCTTTAACAGAACGAATATGCCGAAGCTGGTGCAAAAAGCGGTATGCCAAACGAGATTGATGAGGAAGAAATCAAAGCCGGTATCGAATGTGATCGACCTTTTTCTGTTCGAAAAGTTTCAGACAAGCTGAAGATGTCACAACCATTGAAAACAATTTCAAACTGCTTGGAGTTGTCAAATAGTTTGACATTTAGGTTCCGCACGATGTTAGAGAAATCCATTGAACAAAGCGGATAAGCACTTGCGATTTACTGCTCAAACGCAACAAGAGTTATCCATTTTTGAAACGCTTTGTCACTGAAGATAAAAAATGGATTCATTACAACATTATCAACTGAAAGACATACTCGATGAACGCGCTCAAACTTCATCAAAAGTTGAACTGCACCAAAATATTCATTTGGTGGGATTTTAAGGGGACACATATTTCTAACTGCTTCCTAAAAACCACCATACTTTGTGACGCCTATTGTCAGCAATTGACAGTCCTTGCTGGTTTACTAAAAGAAACACGACCTGAATTGGTAAATCGGTAAGGGGGTGATTTTTGACCGCGACACCGCTAGGCCTCACACATTTTTGCAGTCTCTGTAAAAAATATTGGAGCTTGAATGGGAAGTGATATAGTAATCTGGCACCTTCAGATTTTCATTTATTCCGGAGTCTGCAAAACTTTTTGAATGAAAAATCCTACAGTACAATAGAGGACCTACAAACCGAGTTGTTCCAGTCTATTTGCGGGACGGACCTACCATTCTATGAATCTGGGATCAAAAAGTTGCCAGAACTATGGCATAGGCCAATGAATAAAATGGCACCTACGTTATAGATTAAAACTAATTATTCGAGTAAAGTAATTGGAAATTGCTTTGAAAAATAAAAACGGAAATTATTTTCTTGCCAACCCAATATATTTAACAACTTTAAGTTTGTCTGAGACTTCCTATAGTGAGGTTTTAATATTTTATATAATTAATTTTCGTACAAATAGTTTTTTTTTAAACAAAATGTAAACTTGAATCACTAAAACAAACAAAAAATATATAAATAAATAATCTGACGACCACAATTTAAAGTTAGTATCACATATGTTGTCAGTATCGTTTTCAAATTCTTTGTCCACGCTTGTTGTTGTTAAATTTTCCAACATAAAAGTAGCAACGCTAAACTCAAGAATACGTTTTTGAAAAACGAAACCCGTTTTCATTAACTGTTTTTGAGTGTACCATAAATGACTTATAGAAGCTCCAAAATTCAAAACTCTTTTACGAGAATCGAAAAATGTTTGCGACAAATAGGTTTTTATTTATCACAAATAAATGAAATTTCATTGAATATGATTTATTTAGGATGGAAATGTTTACCTACTAATAAAGGGGTTTCCAATAAAAGGTGTTATTTTGGTATTCAAAGAAAAATGAATCACCCTGTATTTCTGTATTTTTTTGAGATAAATGATCGGATATTTATTTCATAATAAAGAGGCAGGTATGCCAACAAACAACATCAGCCAAATGGCCACCACGGTCATATCCCGTTCATGAAATTTTCCATAACCAAATCGCGAAGTGGCTGCCGTATGTCCCCGATAGCCTCACGAGTTCTATCCTTGAGGTCTTGAATCGACGCTGGGCTGTTGGCGTAGACCTTATCTTTCACGTGGCCCCAAAGGAAGAAGTCGCAAGGTGTTAAATCACAAGATCTCGGTGGCCAATTGTGATCACCTCTTCGAGAGATAACACGGTCCGGAAACTTTTCCCGTAAAAGAGCAATGGTTTCGTTGCTTGTGTGGCACGTAGCGCCGTCTTGTTGAAAGTAAACGTTCTCCAGATCAATACCATCCAACTCCGACTATAAAAAATCATTAATCATCTGTCGATAGCGCAATCTATTTACCGTAACTTTTGATTGAACCTCATTTTCGAAAAAGTAAGGTCCAAAGACGCCGCCGGACCATAAACCGCACCAAACAGTCACACGTTGAGGATGGAGAGGCTTTTCAACAATAACTCTTGGGTTTTCCGAGCCCAAGATGCTACAATTTTGCTTGTCGCCGTAGGCACCGGTGGAAATGGGCCTCATCAGTCAAGATGATTTTTCGATGGAATTCCGGATCATTTTCATGCATTTCATGGACCCAATTTTAATAATTTCAATGCGTTGTTGAAGCGTATATCGTTCCATTTTTAGTAATGGCGTAGTTTCTACTTGTCAAATGTCAAAGAATAAAAGCTTCAAAAGTGACAGCTACCGAAATACAGGGTGATTCAAAATAACACCTCTTGCTGGAAAACCCTTTAGAAGAATTTTATTGAATTTTAAATTCAAATTTGTTTTTCCAAAGGTTTTTAAGCCCGATACAAATTTAAATTGTACAAAACAACATAACAAATTAAATTTTAACCAAAAAACATTTTTAATTCGAAAGACCAACATATGGTATTAACATTTGAAAATGATTTCGGGCATATGGCCACCGCGGCTGTTCATGACGGTGCGCATTCTGAACGTCCAATTTTAGGCCACTTTTTCGAGCATTCCTGGCCGTATATCACGAATAGCAGGAACAATTGTAGCCTCCAAGGCGTCAACTGTTGCTGGTTTATCAGCATATACCAGTGACTTAACTGAGGGCCATAAGAAATAAGTGAGGGGTTTCAAATCGCACGACATTGGAATCCAATCGACATGTCCATTTCTCGAAAGCAACTTATCGCCAGATTTTGATTTCAATATATCTATGGTTGCGGTCGCCGTATGGCATGTATCGCCATCCTGGTGGAACCACATCTTGCACGCATCAATGACATCCATATTTTCAAACTAAAAATTTTTGATTATGGTGTGGTAACAACCTCCATTGACCGGAACGCGAGCTTCGTCTTCACTTTTGGGGAAATAGGGTCCGATTCTGTCACTAGAGTCTAAACCGCACCAAACGTTGAATTTTTCGGGATGTAATGGAGTCTGTGGGGCCGGTTGTGGTGTGGTCTTACTCCATAAGCGCCAATTTTGTTTAGTAACAAACCCGTTAGCCAAAAATGAGCGTCATCGCTGAACACAATGTTGCGATAAAACAACGGGTCAGTTTTAAACTGCTCTAGACCTCAAATGGCGAAAGAACGAGGCATACGTGGTCTCGTGGCTTTAATTCCAGCACCAGCTCGATCTTATTTCCACGAAGTCAAAGGACAGAGCCCCAATTCCTGCGACCGATGACGAATCGATAAATTTGGATTTTTTTTCCACACTTTCGTTTACCGCGGCGATATTCTCTCCAGTTCAGACATTCCTTCCTCGTGTTGGTCTTATTCAGAGTTCGTATTTACACCCCCATGTATAACCCATACATATCGTCGTTTGGAATGTGTAATGAACGTTTATCCATTACCTACTGGGTATGGCGAAAATAATGGGTAGCTACCCCCGAAAATGGGGAACTACCCATAATGATTAAACGTAACCCACAGGGTAACTGGGAAAATAATGGGTCGCTGCCCACGACTATGGGCAACTTTATCCATCACGATTACCCATTACCCTCAGCGTAATGGGGAAAATAATGGGTAGTTACCCACGGCGATGGGTACCTGCGATCCCCATTTTTGATCGAAAATATGAAAAAATTAGAAACAAATTCTATATCACGGAAACGGAGCCTCCCTGGGTAACTGATTACCCATCGCCTTGGGTAACTACTCTTTATTTTCCCTATTACCCTGAGGGCAATGTGTTGTCGTGATTGGTAGTTCCCCATCGTCGTGGGTAGCTACCCATTATTTTCCCCATACACTGTGGGTATTGGGTAAACGATCACTACCCATTCCCCACGGCAATTATAATGGGTTACCGTGGGTAACCCAGGGTAACTCATTACCCAGGAAATACGAACCCTGGTGTTATTGCATCATTTAAAGAGTATGTGGTATGAAGTCTTGCTTGGTCAGATTTACGATTATGTGCGCCATAAAAATCACGAAGTCGTCTTTAAGTTGCGCAAATCGATGACTGATTTTCAAAGTAAATTTTGAGATTTGATAGCGTTCTTCATACGTGAATCCATTCATGAAGATTTGCCGGAGTATAGTGATCATAAATGTCAAAAAGCGAGCGCGGTATGAGAATACATTTGACAGCTAACCCTTTGGTCAGTTGTGTCTAAGCAAAAACCGCCTTTTACTTACGCTTAGCCCGAAATGGAGTTTATCCCAGACAACATCACTGAAGATGCGGTCCACGAAGACGAACAAACCCTTAACATTAGGATTTGATTGTTTGCTTTTGTAGAAAGAAGATACAATTAATTCAAGGAACTTTGCATTGTTTGTGTAGCTTTGTCTACACTTGGTTTCTCCCAAATCAAAGAGAAAAAATGCATGAGAGTGATCACCCCTGAGTGAATGCGTATATGTAAGTATATACTCTCTTCGTTTTTAATAAACGAGTTTTCTTATTTGTCGTAAAAGTAAAATATTAACAACTTGGGGTAAATGAAAGAAACTAAGTACCAAACAAAATATTTTCGTGGCAAAAGAAATATTTTTGCCTCGAACGAGTTCTAAATGGGGTTTCGTAGTGTGTTGTTTGTGTCAAATATATTTTTATAAATTAATTAAAGTGAAATCCGTGACTAGATTGAGGTGCCGAATATACAAAATAAATATAAAAATATAGTTCACACAAACAACACGGTACGTAAACCCTTTTACAACTCGTTTGACGTAAAAATATTTCTATTGCCACGAAAATATTTTGATTGGTACTTACTATCTTTTTGACAGCAGCAGTTGTTACTTTTAGCGCAAATTAAGACCGTTTACTCAAAACACTCTCCTGCTTCAACTTTGTCCACTTAGTTTGGAATAAAACCAGGTTTTTGGGATATTTTCAAAAATGCATAAAATTAAACATCCTCTTGTCCAATCCGAAAGAAAGATAGGAAATATAATTTCATATGGGAGTAATTAGTTTACTTTTGGCATAACAATGTTCAAAAGAGGCATCGTAAAAAGTTTAAGACAACTGTTCTTAAACAAAAGATGGCACAGGAGTTGACCAATGCGCAATACACATATGTCTGGCCATTGGACCCAAATTGGGGGGTAAAAGTACGACCATATTTACCTATAAAAATCTCAATATAGGTACACTAATACGTATAGACATACATATACATACAGACATATAGAGAAAATCGTTGTAGTATGATAGAACATGTCACTTCAACTTCGTAAACGCATTCGTAAAAATGAAGCGCTTTACGAAAGAGCAACGCATTATAATTGTGAAAACTTATTAAAAAAAATTGGAAAGTTATGTTGAGACCAAACTTTGAAGAATTGTCACTCGAGAAAGTGCACCTAATGTGTCAACCATTCGAGGTGTTGAATTTGAAGAAACTGGGTGGGTTATGGACAGCAAGACTCCTGTGCGTCAACGTACCGTTAGGTCTCTTGTAAACACAGCTGCTGTAAACGAGTCTCGCCGAAAACCCGAAAACATCAATTCGGCATCTTCGTCAACAACATCAAATTTCACGAAGCACTACGAAGCGAATTTTGACAACGGACCTTCACCTAAGCTTACTCAGGAGCTCAAATCAGCAGACCATAGAAAGCGCCGCCAATTCGATCAATGGGTAATGAAGCAAAGGGAAGTCAATTCCAATTTTTCAAAAAAGTAATTTTCTCCAATGAAGCCCACTTTCATTTGTATGGCTTTGTGAATACACAAAATTTTCGAATGTGGGGCTCAAAAAATCATCATGCAATCTATGAGAAACAAAAGCACCCCCCAAAGAGCAACTGTCTGGTACGGATTTTGCTCAGGCGGCGTGATTGGGTCTTACTTTTTTGAAGATGAGGCCGAAATTGCAGTGGCTGTGAACGGCATTCGTTACAGGAACATGATAACGGAGTTCTTGGGGCCTCAAGTCGGTGCCACATGCCACACCGCGCATGAAACAATCAAATTATTACAGCAACGATTTCCAGAACAAATCTCAAAAAATTCTGATTCCCAAGAAATTCTGCCGCGCGATTTCTATCTTGGGGATTTTGTGAAATCTCAGGTTATACGAATTAACCAGAAACAATTCCTGAACTCAAACCCGAGCTCCAACACGTCATTGGTGAGATACAGCCACAACTCTGTGAGACAGTCATTGAAAGACTACGGTCCTTTCATCAGAGCGGTGGGGGCCATTTGACACTTATTGTATTCCATACTTAATCGGAACGTATCTTCTTTACAATCCAGTAAAAAAATCACAACTATCTCAAAAAACGTGTCTTAGTTTTGAAATTAAAAACTGTATTCTTACTGAGATACCCTTTATTTGGGGGTTTCCAATTTGAGTGATATTATTTCTAAGTGACGTTTCGGCCATGTGTAGTATATCATGATCTATAATTTTTTTTTCATTGTATTCAGTAATATTTACAATTTCATCATGGAGAGATATGCGCAAGAACAACGTTTACAAATTATAAAATTTTGTAATCAAAATAATCGTTCTCCAATTGCAACTTTTCGTGCGCTTTTGCCATTTTATGGTTGTAATAATCGTACACCTGTGCTCGCTATTCGTCGAATTGTTGCAAAATACGAGCATACGTTTTCTTTACATAATGTTCGAGTGTCAATAAGACAGAACCGCTCGAAGTACTGAAAATATTGCTGCCGTTCCGGCAAGTGTTGCTGAATACCGCAATTTATCGATTCCAAAACTTTTGAGAAATGATTTGGGCTTGCATCCGTATAAAATTGTTATCACTCACGAACTGAAGCCATTGGACCTTTGCCATTGGCAACAACCGACTTATTGCGAGAAAAGTTTGGAGATTCGATTATTTCAAGAAATTGTGACATTGAATACCCTCCAAGAAGTTGTGATGTAACACCATTAGACTATTTCTTGTGGGGTTATTTGAAGTCATTGGTCTTTAGCAATGGACCAGACTCTCTTGAAGCATTACAAGTCAATATTGAACGTGCTATTCATGATATATACTACTTGATTTAGTGAAAAAGTGTCCGAAAATTCGAATTCGTTCCTGCAAAAGAAGACGTGGAGGCCATTTGAAAGACGTTTTATTCAGAACTTAATTGTATGGATTGTACCTTATATTAAATAAAAAATTTTTGCATTTCCTCTACAATTAGTGGGGTTTTTTAAAAAGGAATCATATCATTCAAATTGGAAATCCCCTTATAACGGGTCTTTCAACAGAGACGCTACAAAAGTAAATCGATAGGGACAGCAAACGACGCCATATTTTTTCCCGCTCTTTTGACATTTCTCTTCAGTAAGGTTTGCCATTTCATCATGGAAAGATATACGAGCCAACAACGAGTGGAAATTATTAAAAGTTACTACCGAATTTTGGGCCTCAACTTTAAGAGCGCTACGTCCAATTTATAGTGTTCAGCGATGAGGCTCATTTCTGGCTGAATGGTTTCGTCAATGAGCAAAATATGCGTTATTGGTAAGACAGCAATCCACACGTAATCCATGAGTCATCATTGCATCCCGAAAAAATTACGGTTTGGTGCGGTTTATGGGCCGGCGGCGTCATTGGGCCGTACTTCTTCCGTGATAATCAAGACCGGCACATTACTGTAAATGCGAATCGCTACCGTTCAATGATAACCGAATATTTTTGGCCCCAATTGGATAATATGAACTTGGAGGACATGTGGTTCCAACAGGACGGCGCCACAAGCCACACAGCGAATGCCACAATCAATTTATTGGAAACCAAGTTTGGTGAACGTGTTATCTCACGAAATGGCCCAGTCGATTGGCCGCCTCGGTCGTGCGATTTGACGCCTTTAGATTATTTCCGGCGGGGCTACGTCAAGTCTATGGTCTATGCCAACAAGCCAGCGACGATTGATGAACTTCGTACGAATATCGAACGTGAAATTGCAGCAGTATCGGCCGATTTATGCTTGAAAACCGTCGAAAATTGGGTTCAGCGTCTGGTCTTCTGCAAGCGTGCCCGTGGTGGCCATGCAAAAGAAGTAATAAAACTTGACAGAACTCAATCAATACACAAAAAAACATTTAACCGAAAAAATTTAAAGCACCGCCATTAACCTACCACTGAGTCTCGTAAAACGGCATTTGCAACATGTTTTATTACTTTTCATTCATAGACTTTTAAATTGTAATATTTAGTTAAATTAAAAGAGTTTTTCATGCGGCAGTTTTTCCTCAACTTCATTATCATAGTCGCAGTCGCATTAGTCGTCGTCGGCAGCAGAGATATCGCTTTGAAAGCCTTTGGAAATGCGGCTGACTAGTCGCCTTCTTATAGCAAATGCTCTAATACTATCTCTTCAAATTTGTGTAACTATTTCTGCCTCTATAAATATATTCAAGTATTTGATTTTTCCATTGGCAAAATTGGCATTTTTAAGCTTATTTAATGCGCAATCATTCAAACTGACTTGACATAAAATTTTTTTATGTCCACTAATAACGTGGAAGCAATGAACCAAACAGCGGCAAAACCCATTGCGAATGGCCGCCATTGGTCTAGAAAATACAACACCACCATCCACACGAAAAGCGCAACCTAAAACCAGAAATGACTATATAAAACTGAACGACACTCACTAAATAGATTGACATAATGTAACAAGTGGCATTGGTATTATTACACATTTAACATAACTTGTAAACGTTTGAAAACCCGGCACTGGGAGTCAGGTAAAACTAGTATGGCACTGAATTAAAAAGACAAAGTAGAGAATTTTTTTTGGGCTAAAAATGAGTCATATTTAAAAATCACGAGAGTAGGACTTAGATAGTGGCCAAAACTACAGCATCACACAGCTTGTACATGCATAACGTTTTATAAAAATTTTAGTAATCGGACAAAGATTATGATTTATTTTTATGAAGTTGTTGGTAGTCAAATAATTATCAAAATGTAACAAAAAAATTTTAATATCTTCAAGCTCTTATGAAAAATATCAAATTGTTAGCCGGTCAAACTTTTTTGACCAAAAAGAACAAGTTAGAGCCTTTAACTTTGCTATGTCGTAATTTCAACAATAATTATTCTTAACCCTTTGATGGCCACTCGCAAGTATGTTTGCCATATGATGTTTGACATCTACAAATGTTCAGGTAGCAGATAGAGCAAATGTATGTATGGGTGATTTATAGAGGAGGATAGGGGCAACAATAGTGAGGTGGGCCTAAATTCTCTAACACATCCGATTTGACTCCCATGACGCAATAAAATAGGTCACAGAGTAGCCATAGTTCAAAAGGGTCAACGTGTCGAAACATAGGCCCACGTGAGGGAAATGTCAAGGACGTTTTGAGTCCATTACTTAACGTGCTTACATGGATTGAAAAAATGTTTGCATGTAGCGAAAATGGAAAAAAAGGTCGTTCATCACGAAAATAATCAAAATAATTAAATGGATTCGGCCGAAAATGTATGGCCGTCAAAGGGTTAATTACTCTAGTAGTATAATTGTAACTGGGTAAACATATTTGAAATTGTAGATTGAAGTCATTGCTGATAACATTTAAAACAAAGTCTTGAAACAAGAATAATACGATTCTAACAGAACACGTTGTGCTTTATCAGAAAATTTTGGAGGAAAACTCTAGGTCGTCATTAGTGAACCTACCATTTTTTAAAAGCGCGGATTGTTGGAAGCCCTCAGGGTTGAATTCATGAGGTGAAATCGGAAACTGAAGCTAAGTTATTGATTTACCTTTGATGATATGTTTATACTCACTCACTTAACTAGTTCATTGGACACAAACTATCTACGTAGTTTAGGGGTCTTTCAAGACAAATACAGCATATTTGCCAACCGTTTCGAACTACTGCCTTTTCTCTTCAATGGGTACTATCAAGCTTGTGAAAGGATTCGTCCCACTGATCGTCACTGCGGAGTCTTGGTCATTCTACTTTTCTGCAACTCTTGAGTACGACTTCGAATACACTGAATGGAAAAGCTTCGTCACAGGTATGAAAATATTCATCACCCCAACAACTTTTGTCCTCGAAAGTGAGTTAACGTACAGTTTCATTACCGCTACGAAAATGTGTTCATCAAATGCAAATTGTTCGTCACTGTGATGAACGTCAGGTTGTTACTGCAATGATTTTGATACATTATTGCAACGAATTTGTATCATTGCTGAAATCAATTTGTTTCATTGCTGCAATGCATTTTTGCATTGTTGCAATAAATAAGTTTAATTTGGCAAAGAATTTAGTTCATTGCTGCAATGAGTTTGTGGCATTACAGCAATGAATTTGTTTCATTGCTGCAATGAAGCTTTTCATGGCTAAATACTCGATAGTATACTAAATACTAAGCGAGGTGACCGCCGCTCACGCCCAGGAGCCGTGCATACAACCATTGCACCACCGACGGCCAGCGGTTTAATTCTCTTACTTTTATCTTATACAGCTTTTGAAGCATTGCTATACGTGCAGCGTTCTTTTTATCAGAGATTTCGGTAAAAATAAAATTTTGATGAGAGTGGATTTATTGGTTTTGTAGGGAAACCCGATGTGAATTTGTCATAAGGGGTTTTCTCTAAAAAAGCTGCTCGTTTATTAGTTAAGAAATAAAAATTGATTTGAATTTATTGAGAAAACCCTAGATAACAATATATGTTGTTGTTTGGTTGTATCATCTAAACCAAGGAACGATATACAAAAATCAGGGGAATTGAACAAGTAACAAAAGTAATTTAATCGCTGATTGCAGGAACCACAGGAGTCAACACTGGTCTGATATTGACTCACGTTGTTTCGCCAGTCAACGATTCAATTAATGAAGTAAATTTGTTTACTCCCAATTATAAATATATGCATTGATAGTAAAATAATAGGGTGCCTCAGTAAGTATGCACTTCTTCATTTTAAAATAAAAAACCTATTTTTGAAATAGTTGTGACTATTTTATTGGATTGGAAAGAGCACATGTTCCGATTAAGTATGAAATAAAATATCCTTCAAATGGCTCCCACGGCTCTGATGACAGGCCATTACTCTTGTTATGAAATTTTCCACGACTTTTTCACTGCGATGTGGTTGTATCTCACCGATGACGCGTTGGATCTAGGATTTGAAACCCCAAAGAAAGAAATCGCACTGCTTTAAATTCCATGATCTTGCTGGCCAGTTGACATCAGAATTTATTGAGATAATTTGTTCTGGATATCGTTGCGCTTTTTTTTGTAAAATGATAAACATTTTTTAAGAAATGTTTTTTTTATTGAATGTATTTTTTAAAAAAACAGTATATTACGTATTTTTTAAAAAAAAGTATAAGAGTATTTTTGTAAGAATATGTATTATATTTTCCCGAAAAAGGTCCATTCTTTAAAGAGAGATACTTCTTATATTAAAAGCTAATGTTTTTTTAAGAAAGGGTAAAATTTTAATAAGAAGTACTTTCTCTAAGAAAGAGCCTAAGAGTATGAATTTGTTTTACAAAGAAGTACATTTTTAAGAACTGGTACTTTTTAAAGAAGCGGTACTCTTTTTAGGAAAAGGTTATTTTTTTTTAAGAAAATTTACTTATATTCAGAAAGGCTACTTATCTCAAGAAAAGAAAAGAAAAGCCATTATTTTATTTTTAAGAAAATTAATTTATATAAGAAAAGATATTTTTTCAAGAGAGGTATTTTTTTTTTGAAGAAAAGTTTTGTTAAGAAATAAGAATTTTTTTATAATGGGTCGTTTTTTCAAGAATATGTACAATTTTAAGAGTAGCGACTTATCTCAAGAAAAGTTGTTCTGTTTTACATAAAAGGTACTCTTTAAAGAAAAGGTAGTTTTTTAAGAAAAGACAATTTGTTGTAAGATAATGTACTTTTTTAAGAAAAGGGACTTATTTAAAAAAATTACTTTTTGTAAGAAGGTGAACAGGAAAAAATACCCTTTTAAAACCACTATTTTTTCCTGATGTATTACGAGATCCATGTTACAAAAGTGGACACAATTTTAAATTCTATGAATAAGCTTTTTTAAATAATTTTTTAAGTAAAATTGTCCATTTTTGAAAGCTTGTTCCACGGATTTTAACATAACTCAAGAACGATTCTTGCGTTACAAATTCAGAAAATTTTGTTTATTTATTTTATTTCGTGTGCGGTAAATACTAACCTTGAAAAATAAACAAATTTTCTCAGATGTAGTACAAAAAAAATATAAAGATTGCCGCTTAGGATTTTTTCTAATTTTTAAAAAAAAAATTGTATACATTTTGGCTGAAAAATATTATTTTTCACCACAACTTTTTAGATAACTCCGCAACTCTTGCGCAGGCTAAAAAATAACATTAACAAAACTTGTAGGTATTTTAGTAGCAAATTATTTGGTGTATTCACTAGTAAAGTGGGATGAATCGTTCTTCAGTTATGTTAAAATCCGTGGAACAAGCTTTTCAAAAATGGACAATTTTACTAAAATGTTGTCCACTTTTGTAACATGGATGTCGTAATACATCAGAAAAAAGTAGTGGTTTTAAATGGTATCAAAATTTGTTCGATTTTGTTCCCTTGTGTACTGTATTTTTTTTAGAAAAGGTACTCTGTTTAAGAATATGAATAGGTACTTTTTTTGGAGAAAATTTACTTTTTTTTAAGAAAACGCACTTATTTAAGAAAATGTTATTTATTAAACTTCTTTCACTTTCTAAATTTACTTTTTATTCAGTTCAAAGCTACAATATGTAATAAACAGACAGGCTCCACCTAGAACATTTCCCATTAAGCCAAACCAAAAGTACCCAATTTAGTTGATAATAGTGGGTTGTAATAAAGTAGTTAAAAAAAGTTGTTCAAAATTTATTCATTTAGCCCCCATCACGCAAAAAGTGTGTCTATACAACAATGATCTCCTTGTCCAAAGAAAAGATTTGATACTCATTTTGCCCTGTTTAGAACGTAATGTTCCCCTCGTATAGAACTTTTGGTAAATCGCGAACTAATGGGAATTTAAAAAAAAAGCTGAAATCGACCAAAGACTAAGATATTTCAATCTGACTTTTAAATAAGGAAAACCTACGTACCAAAATTTTAAAAATTCGATTTTTTTGCAGAATGTATATACCGTTAGACGCGGTTTAAAAGAAACTCAGCCTTATTCATAAAAAGTCGTAAGAGATTGTGGAAACGTTTTTGGTATGATAAATCGTCTCTTTTTATGAATAAGGCTGATTGTCTTTAGTTAAACTACAAAAATCTTTGAAAAACTAAGAAACCCCTTTTTTAAAAAGGGTTCAGCTCACGGGATGTTAATGCTAGACATGAAATCATCATAAAACAATCCACAGTACATTTTGAGGGATGGACAAAAGGAACGTTTTTTTGTGACTCGGTCTAATACACAATCTACTAAACTCATTATCTTGAGAAGTTTAAAGCACTAAATGTGTAACAACAAAATAATAACGATGAAAACAATGAAAACAATCAAAGCGGTAATAAAACAAATGCGAAATAGAATATAAAATGAAAAAGAATGAGAATAAAACGACGTCGTGTGTGCGATAAGAAACAACTGGTTCGAAACCAAAATACTACACTGAACTGAACTACTGCAGATGAATAATGCCTTAAGAAAACTGCAACAATTAAAAGACATATGCCAAGATTAAAACAGACAGCTCTACCACCCACCATAGAGAACAGCAACAGCAAAACTCCCAATAGAGTACGGGGAGGAAGAATTTGAAGTTTTATTCTTGTGGTTTTAGTTGTTGTGGTTGTAAAATCCTATGCTTTACACAAATTGAAATACATAGAATTTTAAACTAAATATAAAAATAAAAATAAAAATTTACATAATATCCAACTTACCTCAGATATTGTAACCTCATCAGATGTGCTCATGAAACGGGGGTGCATTAGCATTGACACACGTGCTACGATTGTCATGTTCACCCGTTTATGTGGCAAACGGTTTGTACAGGAAACCTAAGACGAGAATAAGAAAACAACTTTAGAAGAATTTAATTAAGATTTTTTTATTGAATTTAACTTTCTGCCAAAAAGAAAAACACATTCATTCCCTGCTATTTTAGAGTTGCATTGGGTGCCCACTACAACAATTCCACTTTGAATTTACGTAAATCCAAGTCTAGTACACACACAGAGAAGAGATTCGTTGTCACAACTATATTTACAGCCAATTAAAATTTGGCGGTTCCTTGGACTATCACATTATTCAGTTGTGATTACCAATAATTGTGCTCTTCATCACCAAATGTTGTGCATATCAATTGATTTGTAATTCAGTTTTGGCTGCAAGAACTGAAATATTTAGTTGAAGCCACAGCAAGAAGAAATAAATGTGATCTGTCAATCGAGTTTTAGTTCTAGCAATCAAATTATCCTGTAGTGGTGAATATTCCATTTGTTGGATCAACGAAAAATTTAAAAACTAACTCGGTTGTACCAAATAATATGTTGGCATGCTCAAAGAATTACTTGAATTTGATAGCTGTCGCAACCGTTTGATGACCAATTCTACGTTTAAAATTTTTTTTATTTATTTGGCCTTTTTACTTTATTATTTTATGTTTTGCAAAAATGCATCCTTCCATGTTTTGCAAATGCATCCATCCCATTGGTTAAAGCGTCAAGCAATGTTAATATTTTTGCAATTGGTCTCACTGTTTCCGAATTAGAGCCATTTTGCCTTTTAGCGATTTTGATATTTTGGTGATTTTTTGAAAAACTTTCTTCCCTACGATTGAACTACTTTACGAAAAACCCTAAACCTTTAACAATTTGTTATTTTTCGATTGAACGCTCCTTTTCAGAGGTATCGGCATAAGGGCAGTTTAGCGATTTTTGATTCGATAAATTCTAGTTTTAGTTTTTAATTAAAAAAAAAAGTTGTGCCATATTCAAGACATTAATAGTTTAAACCCTCCTATGGGAGTAAACAATTTATTATTTTTGGATCGAACGCACCGTTTCCGGGTTATAGCCATTTTTTTAATTTAGCGATTTTCTTATTTTGACGATTTTTAGAGAGAAAAAATTTTCCATACGAGTTGGACCACTATGTCAAAAACCCTTAGAAGCCCCCAAAAATTATTTTTTTTCGATTAGACGCTCCGTTTCCGAGATATAGAAATTTTTTTGAAATGAAGTTGGGTTACCCTGAGTAACCCATTACACATAACCGTGGGTACTGGGTAAAGGCGGCCTACCCATTCCCCATGTGTACTAGATAAATGTGCAGTGTCGTAGATACCATCTTCGTGGGTAGATACCCATTATTACTCATGAGTAAACGTTCATTACCCACTCCTCACGGTGATGTGTATGGGTTATACATGGGGGGTAAATACGAACTCTGGCCGTCGGTGGTGCAATGGTCAGTGTGCGCGGCTCTTGTACATAAGATCCTGGGTTCGAACCCTGCTCTGACCACCTTCAAAAAAAAATCTTTCGGCGGCGGTCACCTCGCATAGTGACGGCGACACTATCGAGTACATAGCCGTGAAAAAGCTTCTCAAAATACCGTTCGGAAGCGGTGTAAAACTGTAGGTCCCAATCAGTGAGTGAAAACTGGAAAGCGCACAGCTCAGTGATTGTGAGAAGCTCTCCCCGGTCCCTTCATGGGATGTAATGGGGAACCATTTATTTATCAGTTATAATTTAAAAGTATGTAAGTATGTATGTTTAATTTCAGACAAGTGCCCACAATTGTTTGCACGTGTTTGTGAAGGCGTCAATATTGGCGTCAGTTTCAACGATTGTCTTTAAAGCCGGAATCACAATGCAAGCAACATTTTCAACAGGCGTTCACAATGCAAGCAACAGTTTACTTCGAATCGAGATGTTTGTTCTAACAGGTGATACCAGTATTACTGCCAATATATCAAGGCAACAATACAATATATTTTGTTTTCACGTCAAAGTTAACACAAATGTTTGTCAAGAATAAAAGTAAGCCAGAAATTATAAAACCAAATACTTTTGAATTTGATTCTTCATATAATGAACGAAAGGAAAAGCAAATCATTTAAGTTGTTCTTATAACACAACCTCTATTAGTTGCATCATGATTCAAATGTCACAAATGTCATATCCCGGGTTGTATTTCGAATATTAAAAAATTTTAATGTAGTATTTAGACATATTTGGTATTAAAAGATTCTACAGATAAAATAACGTTTTATAATGCGTCTTTTAACACAAATGGGTTCAATTTTCATTGACGTTTTTAAGTTTGTAAATGAAATTCGAAGTACAACGCCATCTACCGCTTAATAGTACATTATTTATTCGAACAAATATGTTGCTGGAGTAGGAATAGATCAACTTCAGCGACAAATTGGAGTTACATTTTTGTAAAAAAAAACGAAAGGCCATTATGTGAAATTCTGTGTGTGAGAACGAGATAGCATGAAAAACGAAATTGTCGCTGGCATCGTGAATGCGGCTTAAAAGTTCGCTTCACCTTAATTTATGATAATACTAAATGGTTTCCTGTTACATCCCATGACGGGATTAGGGAGAGTTTCTCACAAACCAGTGAGCTGTGCGCATTCTAGTTTTACAATCACTGATTGGAACCTACAATTTTACACCGGTTCGGAACGGTAATTTGAGAAGGTTTTGCATGGCTAAGTCACTAAGAGAGGTGACCGCCGTCGAAATAAATTTAAGGTGGTCCGAGCAGGGATCGAACGTTTATGCTTTTTTGGATGGGAACGCGGGCTTTCTCCCAAAAACGGAGCACTCTTTAACAACTATACGAGCACTCTCCTTAATACTTAATTTCGCCACTTTTGTATGATGAAAAAAAACTCTAAGGCAATCCAAAGCAAACAGTAAGCCAGTTAAATGGTCTTTTGGATAACCAATTAAATAAATTTCACTTCGTACTTTTGCCATATTATAACTCACAAAATTTAAAAAACAGATAAAAAATCACTTGGACAGACTTCGTTTACTCGAGTGCTAAAAACTTTCAACTGTTGTTATGACGATCGGTTTCCACATTACAAGTTTCATAATTTACAAAAATTTGAAAAATCTAGTACTCCTTGACTTTTTTATTCATAAATTCGTTAATTTGAAATATGTATACTTTGAATTAGTGGAGAAGAGTACACGAAAAATGTGGCATACGGTAAGGCTTATATCTATTGTCATCATTGCATACACGTTTTGTGTATTTTCAAATATTTCAAGAAAATAGTTTTTATATGCCTTATATGCCTTGGTACAGAAGGGTTAAATTTTCTGAAATGTATTTTGGGATATAGTTAACATTATCTAAAACTATAATTTGGATGGTTGTCATCAGAATGAGCGCACACATAACAATTTTTTTTATAAATTGTAAGCAATTTGCTGAATTTAGGTCAATTTGAACTTTGACCCCAGTGGGGCACGGGTTAGAGTTGTCCGATTTAGCTCAAATTTTCACCATTCATGTTTTAGACTAAGTGTTACCATAATTCACATGGGCTTTTACGAAAATCCAAAGTTGGATTTTCAGTGCCACTCTAATATACGTGGACTTTAAATGACCTTCTTTTGATATCGTAGAGAAAAATATGTATATGTCAACTGTTGTTTTTGTCCAAATCATTACACATTCTGGATGTACACGACCTAAAATGTGAATATCTACACTTATCATAATTTTCGGTGGATGATATTTATATACGAGTACCTCATGGATTTTTACAAATTTGTTCCGTACTTTCTGTTTAAAATAATAGTTTTTCTGCAAAGTCCTCGTGTAATATTCAAATATAGTTTCTCTTTTACAGCAAAGCCTCTTATGAAAAATCGAAAACATAACTTTGTAACAAGTGATTTTGTAACAGAAACCAAATTATGATTACAGTGACTAATATTTGAACAAGAATTCTAATATTGTACTATTTATGAGTTGTATCTTCTATTTCAGATGAATGGGGTGTTAGAAATTTTCAAATTGGTTAACACAACTTAATTTCTGTAGTAACAATTTCTATTTAGTAAGAGCTATTTTTAATTTATCAATAACATCGACATATAATTCTGATGAATGATAAATATGAATTCTAATCAAAATATTAACTTTATCATGGAACTTGAATTGATTTAAAACTAATCTTCTCTCTGTGTGCACAAGTAGTACACTAAGCCGGCAGGACTACTTTCTTGGTAATTCTCCACACCCAGTAGAAACTTTGTCATTTAAACAAAGACAAATCTGAGACAAATATGCATGTATAAGTACAATCATATTATTTACATTTTTGTTAGAGATTTTGTAGATATTGTGTGCTTTCACAAACTACTAAAACTTATTGTACTGTAATGAAGAAATCAAATTATCCTAACATCTGTTTGCCATTCTAACCACGTCAACAGCAGCAGTCACCTCGCTGTTTTAAAGTTACAGTAGTAGAACGACCGTAAAAACATAAAAACCTTACCAGAATCGCCAATGACCGGCACAGTTACATACACAGTTTGTAGTTATATACAAACTAAGTGCATCTGTCTGATACACTGACAAAAATGATAACCTGGATGAACGGTTGAAACAAAAAATTTATCGCCAAAATTTTCTAGCAGCAGTAAACAGTTTCGGTTGCTAGTAGGCAATAGTTAGTATTCTCAATTCTTGTACACCGAGCGAAATAAAGGCGATATAGTTTTTCTCAGTACTTTCAATGCTCTGCGTTTTTGGTGTAGAATTTTAATGCATACATATATGAGTTATGAGGTATTATATCAGAGAATGCAATCATTCGATCTCTTTTACAAGTTAAATGAAAAGTGAAGTTGTTTTTTCTATTTCTGGTGCGAGATATATATAGTATAGGAAGCATCGAAACGAAACCTTATTCGGGCGGTAGCAAATATGAATTCAAACAGAAGTCAGTTTTCTTTGTTTGTTATTTTATTGTTTTAAAATAAACGTAGGTCAAATTTAAAAAAAACAATCAATTTATATAGAATGGCTAGTGGCAAGTAACTAAGTAAAGCTGAAAACGGAGAAAATTAAAGATTATCATGATGAAGAGCTGTCCAATCGGCAAATTTCGAGGCGATTGAAAAGATCTAGCTGTGTCATTGACAATTTTATAAAATATAGTGGTCAATATGGAAACACAAAACGACCAGCAAGGACACCGCTGATTAGTGGCAGCGCCAAAGGAGAGATTAAAAGAGTTGCTGTTAAAAAAATGTTCAGCGATTAGGAAATCATTCCTGAATTGATCTCGGGATTCGGGTTGCGTCGTGTCCAACAAATAATGAAACGCGAGTTGAAACTGTCATCAGCCAGATTTAAATTCGTTGAAAAAAAAACAGATTTTTGGATGAGCAGTGACATCTTCCGATGGATAAAATTAAATTTGGTTGGACCTGATTCCGTTCCAAAGATTTTTTCCAAAATTTTGTTGAGTTATAGAGGAACCACTTATCATTCGTCTTACGAAACTTTTTGAAATATTAAAATAAAACCTTTTGCTTCGTAAATATTTCACACTAGTACACGGTTAAAAATGTTGGTGTAAATTTGAGTAAAATTTGACTTACATATAGAGTTACACCGAAATTGTATTAAATTTGAATACCAGCCAAATATTCAAATGTGATTTGAATAAAAATTGATATTCAAATTGAATACTGAACCCATACTAGTTTCAAAGTCTACTTTGGATTCATTTTCAATCTTGTTTGTATTAATTTTTAATCTTGTTTGTATTAATTTTTAATCTTGTTTGTATTAAATTTTATTCCTTTCGAATTAATTTTTAATAGATTTTCCGACTAATTTTTAATCTAGTTTGTATTAAATTTTATTTAATTCGAATTAATTTTTAGTAGATTTTTGGATTAAGTTTTAATCTTGTTTGTATTAAATTTTATTCTTTTCGAATTAATTTTTAATAGATTTTCCGACTAATTTTTAATCTAGTTTGTATTAAATTTTATTTAATTCAAATTAATTTTTAGTAGATTTTTGGATTAAGTTTTAATCTAGTTTGTATTCAATTTTATTCGATGCGAATTCATTTTAATAGATTTTTGGATTAGTTTTTAACCTAGTTTGTATTAAATTGCATTCCGTCAAAATTTAATACTGAACCTGTATTAATTTTTCTTTACCTGTTACCTTTGATTGTATATATTTTTTATTTCCAATTCATTCGATAGATATAGTTATACATAAATATACCTTAGACAGTTCTTGTGTATACAAAAAAGATAATTTAAACATATGGGCATTTCCACAGAAAGGTCAACCTTTTGTCACATCACGTCACCCTCGATAATTCCTTATATTTTAGGACCAGTTAGTTTGAGTGTCTTCTTTTCTTTTACTAAATATGCAGTTACTTACATTCTGTGTTTAGGAAAAGAATAGAAAACAATCGAACCACATGGTCCTAAAATATGAGCAATTAACGAGGGTGACGTGATGTGACATAGGGTGACACTTTCTCTGGAAGTGCCCATATATGTATATTGTTGGCTTAATTCCTAACTTTTTTCATTTTATTCTTTTAACTTAAAATTATTTTAGTTTTATTTAGCTTGAAGAAATCAAAATAAGCAAAATTTTTACATCTATCGTATACATTAGAGTGGACTTAAAAAATAAAATTTTTTGGTTATTGTTTTCTTTCTTATTGATTATCACTTATTATTTAATTATTATATTTCAGTTCTTTTCCCTCAAATTTTGATTGACGATGCAAAAAAATTATTTCCAAAATTTGAGATAGATTGGTCATACATCATTTGTTTTTTCCATTTTGAGTGGCCGTGTGGCACCTGTTAACGTTGACCAATCTGTCTCAAATTTTGGAAATAATTTTTTTGCATCGTCAATTTTTCCTCTGACTTTGGATAGTTCGAGCATTTAATTCTTAAAAGCTTTGCAGCCTCATTTACGACTGTTCGTCTGGAACTATCGCACAATGAATTTGTATACCCTCCACTGTAAGTGATAGAGGGTATATGTATATCAGTTCGTCATTCTGATTGTAACATATAGAAATAAGGCTTTGCGACCCCATAAAGTAAATATATTCTTGATCCTTATAACAACCGGAGTCGACATAGTCATGTCCGTTTGTCCGTCTGTTGAAAACATTCTCACGACTTCAATCGGCGACAACGCGGTTTGGTTTTTGGCCAGAATGAATGTTCCACGTATTCCTGAGCAGTTTGGTATTGAAAATCAGCGAAATTGGTCCATTGGAAAAAATTTTATGATTGGAAACGTAAAAAAACTCATAAAATTTTCACATTAATATTTGTAGTTTTATACTAAACTACTCCTTTTGCCGTGTGATGAATTTCCATGTTGAAAATCTTTGTTGTGCTTTATAATAGGTAAGTACTTTAGAATGTTTAGTGGTACTTTCATGTGTTCATACATTTATATGAGTTTTGTCACACTTCATCTAAGGTCGCTGTGGCCTGATGGGTAAAGGGTTGCGCGTTGGAGTCTGAGGGTTGTTGGTTCAACTCTCCTCCCAGCTTGTTTTTTTTTTCACAGTTCTTCAAAAAATGCTTTTTTATTTTTAAAAACATCCTTTTTTATTTTACTTGTGAACAAGTAACTTATTTTTATTTTTTTTAAAAAAGTAAATTTTCTTAAAAAAAAATACATTTCTTAAGTACATTAAGTACATTCAAAGTACATTTCTTAAGTACATTTCGTTAAGTACATTTCTTAAGTACATTTCTTAAGTACATTTCTTCTTAAGTACTTAAGAAATTTACATGTCTTAAGTACATTTCTTAAGTACATTTCAAAGTACATTTCAAAGTACATTAAGTACATTTCAAAGTACATTTTCTTAAGTACATTTTCAATGTGAGCATTTGAGCATTGTGAGCAATGCATTTGTGAGCATCCTGCATTTGTGAGCATTTGTGAACAAGTAATTGCATTTGTGAACAAGTAACTTATTTTTATTTTTTTTAAAAAAGTATTATTAATATTAATATTATTTTTATTTGTTTATATTTAATTTTTTAAGTTTAATTTTTCTGTTTTCTATCATTCTGCTCACTACACTACTAAATCTATTTTCCTTATTCCTTATTATTTTTATTTTTTATAATTCGCTCTTATAAAATTGTTATTTCTTTTCGTCTTCAGGAGTTTTCCTTCAATGACTTGAAAAAAAAATCGCACATATTTTACCAACACTAATTTGACAATTGAAAAGTTTTACAAATTTTATTTATTTATTCACTTACTTGGTGTCATAACACTTTCAATATTTGATACATTTTCAAAAAATATACATTTTGTTACCGACGCGCTTTTAACCTTTATAAAAAAATTCGCACTTATTGCGTCCATATTAACACTTTTCTCTTTCACGTACATAAAGCAACTGCGGCAGATAAACAAACATCTATCATTCTTGCATCGACAGGGTTGTATTAGAATACAAACATTATTCAATTGTAATACACTAAGGCCTCAAAATTAATACAAAATTTACACCAAAAGTATTAAATTTACTCCACAAGTATAAAATGTGTTATTGAATACAAACATTATTCCAGTGTAATACAGTAAGGCCTCAAATTTAATACGAAATTTAAACCAAAAGTATTAAATTTACTCCAAAAGTATAAAATGTCATTTTAATATTAGAATTTATTAAAATTAAATACAGAATATATTCAAAAAATTTTTAATATATTGGGAAGTGTCAATTTTAATAAAAACTATATTCAAAATCGCTGTAATACATTGCTTGTATTAGAATTTACACCAAGATTTTTAACCGTGTAATTAGTTTATATCTGTTGGTTCATCTTGAAGAAGTCGTAGTCAAAATATTTTTACTCAAAAGTATTTAATTTTGAAAGGACGAATACAACTTGACAATTCTTCTCAATGTTTGGAAAAGCATTTGCCGTTATATTTATTTGAAACCAAAGTTTACCCAAGTTCAGATTTTCCATTTTATCCCATAAATGCCGGTAATCATGGCTCTCCAGCGTTCGTCCTTAACCGAAATGGCATTTTCAGCAACATATTCAAAGAAAATGGGCCAATTATGCCGCCACTCCAAAATCCACATTTGCTTCACTTCAACTAGAAAGTGACTTCCACGAACTTTTTGCATAAACTTGCGTACATGACGCGCGGTGGGTGTTTCAGTTCAGTCAAAGCTACTTTTCAACAAGCGGACAGTTTTAGAAACACAGCACTCACGTTGGAAATACGTTTTTAATATTTCCCAACGTTTGTCAACCGTAAAGCGACTCATTTTGGTCTGCGGAGGAATGATCAATATTTTAATATTTTAATACTAGTCAGTATTTCGAATATAAAAAATGTGGCAGTGTCAAAATATCATATGATTTAAAATGATACCTGTATTTGTACGACCCGCTATTAGCTCACTTTTGATAAAACCTTTTTTTTTAGTGTACGTTGAGTTGAAGTACACAACACAGAATTAGTCTTTTCGCTAATAATGTCTTTCTTCAAGATCTTCCGCGCTTGATAGTGGTTGGAGGGCGAGGATTGTCCAATTGGTAGTATTTAACAATCTAAAAAATTATTATGCACAAGACTATAAAGAATATTAAAATGTAAATGGTTATCAGTTTAAAAGCAGGAGGTTGCAAGCAAGTTTGTGCGATAAAAATCTAATGATGCCAAGAATATCAGGTCTTTAAAAACCTTAAAGTATTAGAAAGAAAAAAAGTAATTTTATGGAATGCTAGCTTAGGACACAAAAACTGATTAAAAATATAACAAAGACAGTTCCATGTCCATATGCTCTTTATGCCATTTTGGAAACTCCTTTTATACCATCCTCTATACTTTGTTATCATTCTCAGCTGCCAATTCTGTCTTTGCCATAAGGGCACACTGGGCCCGTGCCCAGGGCTCCGACCTCATGGGGGCCCCGAAAGGCCCACGAAAGAAAGAAGTTAAACATTTTGTATTTTTCTGGTGATTTTCATCAATTTTTTTTTGCTTATTTTTTTTTTTGTTTAATTTCAAAAACAAAAAGGAAGAGAAAAAAATTTAACCGAAACTTAAATATTAACAAATACTAAAAAAATGTATTTGGGCGATTTTTCAACTGTATGTGGCGATACAAACAAAAAAAAAAGTGGCAACCCTGACTGGTGCAGATAGTAATAGTTGACATTGTGTATATTTAGGGGATTTCCCGTATGAATGTCAAAGTTTAACGCAGTCAATAAGTGTAAGGTCAACTCAGAAGTTTTTGCCAGTTTGACGTCTTAGTTGTAAACAACTTGTCTATATTGTTTTATAATTAATTTAATTTTGTCGAAAAGAACATATTTAAGTGGTTCACAAAAAAGAAAAAAAGTTCTAGCTCAAAAAGAAATAGCCGAAAAACTTCCTAAACTCACTTCATTTTTTACGGTGGAAGAAACAAACGGGATGACTGATTCTTCGCCTTCATCATCTCAAGATCCGGTTACTTTCGAATTTCAATGGGAAAAAGAACTTACGTCTGACAAAAATGATAATATTATGCAAGTTCCAGATGTAGAGACAGTAACAGGTACATTAGATGCTGAATCCTCCAATTCCAGCTTCTGTGACTTATTATTTACGAGCATAGAAAGTGTATCTCCTGATCCTGGTACGTACTGTGATGAAATTTTAACGGAAGAAGTACGCGATATTTGGACTCAAAAAGGGCCAGAATTTTTCCAAACTAAAGAGTGTGACTTCTCCGAAACTTCTAAAACTTTTCCAGATTCAAGCGGTAAAACAAAAACGAGATACTTCACTCAAAATATGTTCACCCGCATATTGACGAATGGTGAGTCTTTAGAAAGAAAATGGCTCCTATTTTCACCGTCAAAGAACTGTGTATACTGTTATTGCTGCCGTCTATTTAATACTACTACTGGTACTGGTCATAATTTGAGTTCTCCAAATGGATATAAAGACTGGAAACATATAAGTACTTTATTAATGCAGCATGAGAACAGTTTACAACACAGGGAATCAATGATGAAATATGTCGCAAGAAGCAAAACTACTGGACGATTTGACAGCGAGTTTTTGTCCCAATATAATACACAAGTCAATTATTGGAAGAATGTACTTAAAACAATTGTTGCAGTAGTGAAATTTTTGGCTTCCAGAGGACTTGCTTTTCGTGGTGATAATGAAATATTAGGGTCTCAAAATAACGGAAATTATTTGGGATGCTTAGAACTAATTAGTGAATTTGATCCTTTTCTTGCTGAGCACATGCGAAACTGCGGAAATAGTGGAAAAGGAAATACATCATATTTTTCTGCAAATATTTGTAATGAATTTATTAATATAATGGGACAGCAAGTGCTAAAAGCGATTGTTAATGTACTATAAGCTGCAAAATACTACACTATTAGTGTGGATTCTACACCAGATCTTTCACATGTTGACCAACTCACCTTTATCGTTAGATACGTCAAAGACGGAGAGCCTATTGAGAGATTTTTGGCAATTTTGCCTATGGATGAACATTACTTTACTGAAAGTCTTGATATTCCTATAAAAGATTGCCGAGGACAGAGTTACCATAATGCATCAAATATGGCAGGAAAGTATTCTGGTGTTCAGGCAAGAATAAAAGAAAAATGTGAATTTGCCATTTTTGTTCCATATGCGGCACATTCATTAAATTTGGTAGGTGTTCAAGCTGTTCAATGTATTTCAGATACAGTATCCTACTTCCAATTCGTCCAAAAAGTATTTAATTTTTCTCGGCTTCGAAAAAATAAAGTTTTGAAGTCTCTCCCGGATACTAGATGGTCTGCACGTGCTAATGCTATTAATGCTTTGCAAAATGGTTATTTTCATATATCTGAAGCTTTAACATCAATTGCAAATGACATCAATCAACCAGGAGAAACAAGAAACGAAGCTCAAAGCCTAGCCAAAAAAATGGAAAAATTTGAGACTATGCTTCTAACGGAGATTTGGAATGATCTTTTAGGAGTTATAAACAAAACAAGCATAAGTTTACAAAAACACACTTTGACACTGGACGTTGCAACAAAACTTTACGCATCTTTAATCGATTATGTCAGTAACGCACGCAATAATTTCGATCAGTACGAATCGGCCGCTAAAGAAAAAAACACAATGGTGACTATAAAGATATGTTTGAAAAAAAAAAAAATTCGCAGCACACGTCTTACTTTTTCTGACGGATCAGCGGAGACTGTACAGTTAAATGGTCCGCGTAGAAACGTTTATTCCCATAATTGACACATTACATGTTCATTTAAAAAGGCGTTCTGCTGCAAACCAAGAAATTGATGAAATTTTTAGTTTTCTTTCTCAATTAATGACAATTGAACATGTCATTTCGAAAAGGGCACGAGTCACACTTTTTTCAAATATCACCTTTTGACGCCATTTAATTCATTTAAGGGTTTTACGTATTCTCTGTGAATATGGTAGATCTTCAAGTGCAACAAACCACCTTATATGGCCCTCGAAATCTAAAGTCTGTATGAAAAGGGCACGAGTCCGGGACTTATGCCCTTTTCAAGAGAAACAAAATGCTGATGTATATATTTGTATAGAATTCTATTATTGGCATAATGAGAAGAGCATATTGGCATAATGAGAAGAGCATATACACACCAGCCGAGTATGAAAATCTTATAGTTGAGGCTAATGAAAATTTTGAAATTAGAAGGCCTAAAACTGAAGAAATTATTGACATAAAAAAATGGTGGCCGAACCATTACAAGAAACTGGTGCTTTCTGTGGATTCCTATGGCAAAAGAGTACCCAAGGACAAAAAAAAAATTTTTGCTATTTCCCAAGTGTCACATTTCACATTTTCCAAGTCTACACCAGGCCTTGTTACAACACGTGAATCTATAGATTGTTTAACCAGTTATGAATTCCAGCTCTTACAGAGAATGGGCACCAGCCCGCCTTTACCATCAAATGATACTCCTGCGTATGCTGGGAAAGTGCCAATCAATGAAAAGAAAATACCAGATTTGAAAAAACTAGAAAAATACATTCCAGAAAAGTACCAAAATTTCTATGCAGAGATTTTTGCATGGCCAACAACTTCAGCTAATAAAGAATATGAAGAAAATAATGATGATTAAATGTCACTTCTTCCGAAAATCTTTGGATTTGCGATTATTTCTAAGAAGTCATTTCGAAAAGGGCATAAGTCCAAAAATTTCAACCACCAAAATCTGTATGATACATGCTTTTTTTAAAAATAAATAAATGGCGCAAAAATTATATATGTTTTTATTTATTAACTTCTATATTCAGTTACTTAACCACCATAGACTTTTTCCGAACAAATACGTTTTTTGTTAATCCTGAAAAGCTTTAATGTATGGACTCAAGCCCTTTTCGAAATTGATTCTGACCAGTTGTCAAAAAAAATGAAAAGAAAGTGCTGAATTCTACCACAAAGGCATTAATGCTAAGGAGTTCATATCAGAATGTTTTCATTTAAGGCAGTACCTCAAGAACTTCATCGGATTTGAGTATCTCAGCTTTACATAACCTAATAAAGTCCGATAAGTTAGAAGAAACTTTTCCAAATGTTGAAGTTGCTACAAGAGTATTTCTTTGTTTAATGATCACTAATTGTAGTGGAGAGCGGCTAAAGAGAATAAAAACTGAATTACGAACGTCTATGTTACAAGAACGCCTAACTAAATTGTCAATTATGTGCATTGAAAGTGATGTCCTTCAAAAAATTGATTTTGAGGATATAATAGAAGATTTTGCAGCACAGAAATCCAGAATAAAACCTTTAGCGTAGCCAATTTAAATCAGAACATAAATACCTAGGTTATATTTCTTATAACATTAAATAACATGTATTAAATTTGTATTAAACATAATAAATTTAAAATCATTACAAAAAAGTTCTTGTCATTCGTTTTTTTTTTACTTTCCAGTGGGGCTCCAAATTATTTTGTGCCCAGGGGCCCCGACATGCCTTAAGACGGCCCTGTCAGCTGCCTACCTTTGGTGGTAGTAAGTGCAGGCTGACAATGATGCCATCAGAGGTTTTCAAAAAAAAATTCGTTGGTCCCTCCTCTATCAGATTGCTATACAAATCATGTCTACGAAACCTATCTATCTATCAACGCCATTCACGAAGTTCGTTAATGAAACTGCTAAATCATATTTCTGTGCTTATTTTTAGACATTAGTCAACAAAAGTATACGCTGGATCTACTCATTTTTGACGATACTTCTACTGAAATTCCGTCCGGTTTATCCCTCTCAAAAGAAAATCCTATATTTCTTCAATTACAATTAACGACAGTAACAGTGTGTGTTCTGATACGAGTAGGAAGATAACGAACAAGTAATTAAAACTTCTAAAAAGTAAAAATTAAACAGATTATAGTTTTTTCTAAGGAGTGTTTTTTAGAGATATATAACTTTAAGTCGGCAACACTGTTTTCAGTGTCAGCTAGTTTAATAGCAGTCACGTGATTTAAGTTTTTTTTGGGTTGCCGTTTCATCATGAATAGACTGACGCACGACAAACGCTTATAAATTGTGCAGATTTATTTTGAAAAAATGGTTCTGTTCGTGACCCGAATCGTGCAATAAATCCATTTGATGGTCGATATTTCACAAAAAGTGTTGTTTGGCATGAAGCTCATTTTTGGATGAACGGGTACATCATTAAGCCAACCTGGCACAATTGGCGTGAAGATAATCCTAAAGCTGTTGTTGAATCATTGGTCTTTATTTCTTTAAACAAAAAAAGGAGACAGCCAGATCGTTGCAATCAAAGGTGACCGCAAAACAGCAATTTTCAATGACTTCTTCGCTCCTGAATTGACTCGCTTCTGAGTAGACTATATCCTAGCCAGCAGCAGTGGCCATAATATCACAAAAACCATATTCAAATAAAAATGCAAAAAAAAACTATTCGGAAAATTCTAGAGTGCACAGATAAAAGTATTTAAATATTTCTTAAATTGTCTTTACTTAACTTTTCAAACTAAGCCAAAAAATTGGTAAATGTTTGTTTAGGGTGTTGTTTTAAGCGCGCTTGAAAATGAAATTGTAAGAAGTAACACAAAAAATTTAATTTTAATCAAGAAATTTTCTATTCCAAAGATCAACACAGGGCAATAACATTTGAAAATGATTTCGGGCATATAGCCCAATTTTAAGCCACTTTTTCGAGCATTGCTGGCCGTATGTCATGAATAATACGAACAATTGTGGCCCCCAAAGCGTCAATTTTTGCTGGTTTATCATCATAGACCAGTGCATTCACACAGCCCCACAGAAACTAATCGAGAAGTGTTAGAGATGGAGGCCAATTGACAGGTCCATTTCTCGAAATCAACTTATTGCCAAATGTTATTTCAATAAATCGATGGTTGTGGTCGCCGTATGGCACGAAGCGCACATCCTGTTGAAACCACGTCCCGGCCGGATTATGTCATCCATACATAAACATAAAATCATTGATCTCCGTTGACCGTAACGTGAGCTCCGGCTTCAATAGAGTCCGATGATGCCACCAGCGTGTAAACCGCACCAATCGGTGGACTTTTTTTTGAATGTAATTGAGTCTGTAGAGACTGTTGTGGAGTGGTCTGCCTCCATATGTAGCAATTTTGTCTATTAACTAACACTATAAGCCAAAAATTAGCCTCATAGCTGAATACAATTTTGCGATATAACATCGGGTCAGTTTCCAACTGCTCTAGAGCCCAATGGGCGAAAGAACGACGCATATAATAGTCTCGAGGATTTAATTCCTGCACCATATGGATCTAATACGGGTGTGGCCAATATCCTACCGCAAATATTTCAAAGTAGTGGACGGACAGAGCCACTATTGCTGCGACCGACGAGGAATCGATAAATGTGGATCTTCTTCCATTCTTTAGTTTACAGATTCTCGTCAGTACGCACATTCCGGCAACGTATTGGTGTTATTGCATCATTTAGAGAGTATGTGGTGTGAAATCTATCCACAGTTCGGCGGATGGCTTGCTCAGATGGACGATTACCTGCGCCATAAAAATCACGATGTCGTCTATAAGTTTCTTAAATCAATGACTAATTTTCAAAGTAAATTTGGATAATTTGGAATCATTGTTCATGCGCGAATCTATTCATGATAATCTGCTGAGTATACTGATTATAAAAGTCAAAAAACCAACCCGTAAGAAACATAGTTTTTGACTATAAATTCTTTATATATGACACATGTTTTTTTATTTCTTGTATAGGAGTTACCACGCCCCTTTGTCCAATCCTGCCCATATTTGCAGCAGATCTTAGAATATGTACACCTAACCAACATACGCATTTTTTTCAAACACCGTTAACGGGAGCAGAAATTATGGATTTTTAATTTGTGATTTGTATGGGAGATACCACGCCCCTTTGTTCAATCCCGCCAATATTTTGACAGTTCGTTCATTCGCCTGCAAAGTTTCAGCTACATTGGATCACGGGAAAATGGTTAAAAATCAACCCAAAGTTGCATAGAGACAGGTGAAGTTAATATAAAGAATCCAAAAAGTGAGGTCAGTATGATAGTTCGTTTGATAGCTAACCCTTTCGCAATTTCTATCAAAGAAAAGGAAAAAAATATATATGTTTGCAAGTTTCATGAATTGCAGATCTGATATTTGTTTGTTTCTTTGTTGTCTGTCACGTTTTTGTTTTCAGCAGTTTTCAACAAACAAAGCTACGATCGGATCACAGGAACATATATTCTAACCTATTGATCATTGTGCCTCCAACATGTAATAGTGAATAGCGAACATAATGTGTTTGGACACAAGAATACAATATTTACGACAAGCTACAAACACGTTATATTTGCATGCAAACAGCAAAAAAGATAGATTGTTAAGCGTCTGGTAACCGGCAAAAAACAAATGATTCGTTGAACTCTGAGGTGCACCGAAAAGAATGTTTCTATTGTTTCGAAATTTTCTTTTTCGACTGAGTCTAGAGGTCATTACCCGTACCTTATTGATGAGACAGTTCAGACTGTGAACAAATTTAAATTAATTTTGATGTAGAAATTAATGCGCGAATGTCAATCCGATTTTTTATGAACACCCATATAATATTTAAAAAAAATATTAATTATGACGGTAGTTGGATTTTTATTTATATAATTGGTTAATATATTTGTTTTGTATATTTTCTATCAATAACATAGCGCTAAGCTTTTCATACGAAAAAGGTTACCGAAGCATTTCATCTTGCAAACAGTATGACCATAGAGTAATATAACTATATACTACTTGACTATAGAGTAATATAACTATAATAGTTTCCATCAGCTGTTTTACGTTTTCTTGCGGTCACTGGGGAAGTTAGAAATCTCAGACAGTTCGAGCTATTTTATTATTTTACTCTATGGTTCGACATAAAACGAACTGAAATACAAGAGAATGTGTATTTGCGTTCGATGAAACCCGCAACCAACATAATTTAGCTGACATTAGTATCCATCAAATACAATTTAAAGTTAATTTGTCGCTTAGATTGCTTCTGGTTGCATAGCCCTTCTTCAGTCTTCCAACCTCTCTCTTCTCTACCAAATTCCGACTACCACTTCAAACAGCTGTGGCAGGGATACCCCTTGGATGTGACCATATCTGCAACTCATCAGATAGAAGGGTTGACAGACGCCAAATGGGAAAAGTCTGGATTACCATCACCGAAATCCGTGATATTTCTCGACATTTCTCGTGATTTCTCTGGTTACGTACAAGAATAATAGTACAATTTTTCCTTAAGTTTTATATATTTTTTTTGACTGTGCTTTCATTTCTTAAACTTTATGCAGTACATTAGAAATAGGTAGAATTTTTCCCAAAAATACTAAACAACTCGGGTCTCTCAACACCCGTTAACAGTCGGAAAAAACTCGATGAAGCCTCAGCATCTGGCTGTCTACATCCAATATATAAACAGGGTGTCTCAGTAATATTGTCCGTTTAAAGTTTAGTGCCATATTTTTTTGTGCAAGTGACGACTCTGAAATTTGGCAGATGTCACATATTTTTATTTCGATTATTAAAAATGGAGCGCTTTGCGAAAGAACAACGCGTTATAATTATGAAAACTTATTACAAAAATTTGGAAAGTTATGCTGATACCGCTCGCAAACTTCGAAGAATTGTCAGCCGAGAAAGTGCACCTAATGTGTCAACCATTCGAAGAGTGGTCAACAAATTTTAAGAAGTCGGTCGTTTATGGACAGTAAGAATCCCCTACGTTAACGATGTCAGTCTCTTGAGAACATTGCCGCTGTAAACGAGAGTGTCGCAGAAAACGTCAATTCGGCATACTTAAAATTTCACGAAGCATTACGCAGCGAATTTTGACAAAAGACCTCAACCTTCATACGTACAAAATTCAGCCTACTCACGAGCTCAAACTAGCAAACCATGGAAAGCGCCGGCAATTCGTTCAATGGGTAATGGAGCATAGTGAAGTCACTGCCAATTTTTCAAAAAAAAAACCTCATCTTCTGCGATGAAGCCCATTTCCATCTGAATGGCTTCGTGAAAATACAAAATTCTCGAATTTTGGGCTCAGAAAATCCTCATCCAATCCCTGAGAAACAAATCCACCCACAACGCAACAACCAGCTTTGACTTACAACCCTGGACTATAAAAGGAATTTTGTTTCGAGGTCTGGACATGAATTGTATCTCCTGTATACATCTTTTAACGAACCAGTTAAAATAATGCCCTATATACCCATATTTCTCCAATGGGACCAAATTAGAAAATATTCTTCACCATATTGTAACCGCTATTTTGAGTTTTAGATTTCGAAGCAACGAAATGGATTCAGCCACCTCAAAATAATCTCCGAACAAATTCACAGATAGAATTCCCGGTTCCATATAAGTTTTATACTTTTTGCTGAGCTGCGGTACAAAAAAAAAAACGCCCACCCTATTAAAACCCGTTTCAAAAATCATACCCCAAAATAGATTTGTATTGTATAAACAGATATGAGAATCGTTTATTATTATTACGTTTTGTTATGGAACTCCTCATATGTTCTTTTGCATTCGAAACATATGTTTGAAATATTCGAACTTTATTTCCGATAACGGAGACTGATATTGATCTCAGTCATCTGAAAAAAAAACAACTGAAATACAGAACATGGGCGCTAAACTGGGTTGTAATGAGCCAAACTGTGTCAATAACCAAAAACGGGTGTCATATCTGTTTATGCAATACAAATCGAGTTTAAAGTAAGGTTTTTGGGACAGGTTTCTACAACTGCGGTCCTCAAACCCGGTTTTTAAGCCGGTTTAACCACATAACTTATATTTTCAATTCATTTCTTGAAATTGTTTGATTCCGCGGTTGTTAAACCCGGTTCCAAATACTGGAATAAAAGACCGGTTCCAATAATCAAATCCGAATTTATTAACAGTTTTATGCAAACAGATTTTTAATTGTGGGTGTTAAACCCGGGTTTTTAAACCGGTTTCTAAAACGGGATATTGTAACCAATTGTCATATCCGATTATATAGAATCGGTTTGAGCACATAACTTATGTTTTTAGCTCATCTTTTGCAAAAAAATTTTGGGAGTTAGAACCATAATAAAGCCATCTTGGCGCTGGACTATTTTGCCGCACCATATCATCCTGAAACCGTTGACCGGATAGACTACTGCTAGAAGGCATTGGTATCCGAGTTGAATATTATTTCATTTAGATACAACTTTTGGGGAAAAACCGAAAAGCCCAAATTTTTTCAAAGAGTTTGAGCCTCTAGAGTGGTGGGATTATACTCAAATTTTTAAAACTTTTTACTCAGGTCAAACGAAATCAAGGTGTATATTTTTATTCAAATTATCTGAGAAGTGAAAATGTTCTAGTGTATACAAATTTACACCCAAAATGCCAAAAACCCGATAACTTTGGCCACAAGTCGGGCCGGCTTAGTGTAATCCGATTGGCCACACAATTTCGCCACGTTAATTTTAGCCCAAATGGCACAAGAATACCCTTGGTATTTCCCAAAAAACCGAAGTTGATTTTTCATTGCCACCCAAATATACATATATATATTGCCATTTCATCCCAAGATGGGATAGGGGAAAACTTCACCCAATCAGTGAGATTTACGCTTTAAAAAAAATAAATGGTTTCCCGTTACATCCCACGAGGGGATTAAGGAGAGCTTCTCACAACCAGCGACCTGTGCGCGTTCTAGTTTTACACTCACTGATTGGGACCTACAGTTTTACACCGGTTCCTAACGGTATTCATGGCTAAATACTCGATAGGGTCGTCATCACTAAGCGAGGTGACCTCCGTCGAAAGAAATTAAAGGTGGTCGGAGTAGGGATCGAACCCACGTCCTCATGCACAAGAATCGCTCATACTACCATTGCACCACAGAAGGCCACAGGTGCTTGCTGTACAGTTTTTAAACTCACGGGTAGTGTCGCCGTCACTAAGCGAAGTGACCGTTGATGAAAGAAATATAAGGTGTTGAGAGCCAGGGATGGAACACACCACACCCTCTTATGTAAAAGAGTCACGCAATCTGACCACTGCACCATCGACGTCCACAACGAATATTAGTCATGACTTTTTAGGCTTTTTGTGCACTATTTATGAAGCGCTGTTTTAGATAGAACAATAAAATACGATTTGATTTAGAGAAGCAAAAATAATACATGCCTATTCCAAGATAATGAAATAGACACATTCGACATAAAATCTTCGTAACTACATGATATACATATGTAACTATTTCGTAAGTTTAGATACAAGACTTTATTTAACCACGCTTGAAAAATACGGATTACAATACGAAATATTGTAAAAAATATTTTTAAACTACGGATTACAATAGGAAATAAAATATGATTCGACCCCAGCGGGATGGTCTCAAACTTACTGGAAGAATGTTGGGAAAGATCGAGCTAAATGTGTGTTGATAACATGCTCATTCTTGGGATTTTGAATGATTCGTGACCGTGCATACCTAAAATTTCAGTCACGCACGATCACGCACTCCATTGAAATTCAGAATCTGGTGTTCTTATCATCATATAATTGAATTCAAATTCATCCACGATAACTAGTGACTACCGCGTGCATCGACAAATTCGAGTCACGCACACACTTCTAATTTGCGGTTGCATGTGACTACTCTAGCGCATGAGCACAAGAATATTATAGGCAATATCACGGACACACAACGAAAACCAAAGACAAACATTTGGTTGTATGGCTAGACAAGGAATATGTTAAAACAACGACAAGGAAGAGGATATTTAAGACCACAGCAAAATCATATTTTAACTTTAGTTACAGCAAAAGCAACATATGCAAATTCAGCCGCACCGCAGACATGTGGAACAATTGTCGTCTTAGAAGACATATGGAAAGGTATTATCAAAAACAAGTCCGGAGGGCGAACTGGAGTTCTCAAAGTACGAAACGGCGGTGACCACAGGAATATACATTAATTTAAATTTTTCTATTTTTCCTCATGCTGTCAAGAAGAGGCGGTAAAACTTCAGATGATGGTCATTTTCCAGGAGGCCTTAAATGAATAACATGTGGTTTTCTATGAAATTGTATACGGTTTGGTTTGGACTCTGTTTGTTGTTCTGGCCAATTATTGGTAATTATTTTAAATTTGCATTTAAGCTAACCAAACCGCAATGCACAAGGATTTCTATGCGATTTTTCATAAGTTAGTTAACGTATACGGTCACCTTTGATTACAGAGAGTTCTTTAGTCTTTCATTTATGCCTTCGACGTGTACCACGAGGCCCCTTGATTATCGTTCGTTGTGGGATATTTTTTTACAGTATTTGCTTTAATTTCCGGTTGAGATAATTAAGGGTCTAATGTTACACATAACAACAGTGCTTTACAATTTTCAAGTCATCATTTTCATTATCAACAGCATCATCAGCTTTATATGCAGGCTAAGCTACAGCAGTTCATCTGTAGTATTTATTAATTTATTAGCGTGGACGTAGGGTTTTGTTTTTTGTACCCGGCCACATTCTCCTGAACAGTGTTTTGGTTTCAGTTTTATGTTACTCACACATTGATCAGAAACAGTTATTTGATAATTTTGCATAGTAGTTTGATTTGTATATGGGATAGAATTAGAGTGTTCAAAATCGAAACCTATAAACTAGAGAAACCGGTTAAGCGGTTTTCGTGCAACTAACCGTGTGCCGGTTGTTTTCACAACGTAGTTCTCGAATAAACCGAAAACCGTTTGTTAGATGTCGGTAAAGTTCTTACAAACGTTTAATAACGCTTCCTGTGCCAAATGATCACCCTAGGTGAGTATCGTCAAACCCCAACAATTTAGACCGCTGTGTAGCTACACTTTTTTTATGGGCGTGGCAAGTTTGAATTTTTTTATCCGATACTGTCCGAGATAAATTTAAAAATCAAGTATAAATATTGACTTCAACGAATTCTTGTGATAAAATGTCTTCAGTGAAATTTATTTTATGAAATATTTTCGAAGAATATTCAAATGCTCTGTTTCAATGTTTACAGGGTCCGTTTCGTCCTTTGTTCAAATAGTACCAAAAATTTACACTAAAATGGACAACTACGGATACAGAATGTTCTACGAAATTAAAAAAATTAAAATTGGTTTCCCATTACATCCCATGAAGGGACAGGGGAGAGCTTCTCACAATCACTGAGCTGTGCGCTTTCCAGTTTTCACTCACTGATTGGGACCTACAGTTTTACACCAATTCCGAACGGTATTTTGAGACGCTTTTTGATGGCGCCATAGTGTCGCCATCACTATGCGAGGTGACCGCCGCCGAAAGAAATTTGTTTTAAGGTGGTCAGAGCAGAGTTCGAACCCAGTATCTCGAAATTAGGCGCGCACACTAACCATTGTACCACCAACGGCCACGTTCTACGAAATTATTCCTCATTAAATTTCATTATGTGTCGTCATAGAAAAATATTCTCTATCTTTATTTCCAGACGTCCTTTTTGTCGTTTTTTGGAACAAGGTCAAGCAAACTGCAACAAAATAACCCGCAAAATATCCAAATGTTCTATCAATTTATTGTGGAATAGATTTTACTAGACGATTTCGCAGACGAGAATCGTTCATCTTGAGTTTGCATATGGCATTTTAGTCCTTTTTTAAAAATTTAAATCGAATAAGTGATGATTTATCCGACCTTTCGTATTATTTTAAAAAATTAAGTTCTTCGAGCGTTTGGTCGTATTTTTAATTAATTTTATTCTACGATATTTCGCTGCCCTTTGGATAGCATAGTCAAGAAAATAAACACAATTATTAAATAAAAAACGAAATACGACCAAACGCTCGAACAATTTAATTTTTGAATAATCTTGAAATCTTTAAATTTAAATCTGAAATTGTTTATTTTGAGATCTAAAACCCTAATTAATTTATTAGCAAAGGTATTAATTGGAACTAAATTCAAATCCATAAAACTGTCAATGAGATTAATTTAAAAATCTTTGTTTGCATTAGATGGTGTTAAAATCTCATTTGAAGTAGACCAAATAAGATTATTTAAATTGAAATCACCAAATATCGCAAATTGGGTGATTGGATCCAATTTCTGTTGCTCCAAAGAGCAACATTTTCAGCATGAGGTTAATATACATTGTAAGAACTATTTGACGGATTACAGGAGGCACCATTACAGAGCAACACATTTTCAAGAGGTATCACAATGAATAGTTGGTCCAATAACTCACCTATTAGAATTTTTGTAGCAACATACGATTTTAAAGATTTATTTAGAGCATAAAAAACCCAGCCGCCTCTGGTGGACCCAGTTCTTGATACATTTCTATCTTTTCGATATACATGCAATAATGTTTGATCAAAATATTCACAATAACGAAAATCCGAATTCAGTCATGTCTCCACAATTACATAAGCATTCGGCAACTCTGCTGTTTTCTATTCTAAAAAAAAAACGGGCGAATTTTAACATTCATGGGCCATAGAGAAGGCTTGGTCAGCTTAGCATAAAAACTCGCCGATGCTTCAACTTTAAAATTTAATTGTTATTATTAACATCCACATCTCTATTTACAAGGCGATTGTGCTGCTTACTAATCTCAGCCATCTTCGCAATATACGCAATTATTTGGTCCTCAGTCACATTTGTCTTAAACGACGATACATGCAGAAACTTCTAACTCACAGCAACGTCGAGATCAGACGCAGTGTTGCCAGTTTAGGGGATTTATCCCCAAATTGGGGATTTTTTTACAAAACAGGGGATTGGTTTTTTGGTCTGGGGATCTGGTGATTTTTTGGGGATGAAACTTTAAGATGTAATAAAAGTGCTTCTTTTGTATCATTGTTTGAAAGTTTTGATCTGGCACTACCTAAATCAAAGCAAGCATACACACACATACAATATTTGGTTTTGCTTATGTGTGATTGCAAAAACAAAGAGAAGAAATTTAATGTGGCATGTCTATACTGTATTTTTTCGTTCCCAGTAAGCACTTGCAAATCGTTATTGCTAAATGTTGTCAGCAAAATATGCATACACTTGTCCATAGACTAATTACTATACTAGACTTAACAGACCTCTTAGGAAATTTATGACATTTGGCCTGGTGTGATATTTACGTTGGATGTTGAAAAGAATTGCTTTACTTATACCAGATAGAGCCAATGGTTCAAAACAATGAACAAAATAACAACAACAGCATTTCGTTTTATGTGTTAAACTTATTGTGTTAAATACAACACAAATGTATACTAAAAATTACAGCCAATAAAAAAGTGTAAAACATATTTAAATTTCACAGATTTTCACCAAAACGACATGAAAAATTAAAGTCATAAGTTATTGTAATTCCACCTGGTGTATGTCACTTTTCGTTAAACATCTCTCTATCACACCGACCGCATCACGAAGAGTGTGAAAGGAAACGTCAGATGACTCAAATATTTTCTCTAGTAAGATTTACTCTATGCACTTGTCAGTCCCAGAAAATATCAAAATGTTTTCCTGGCAAGGCTGTGCGTGATGACAACAATAAAACAAGTAACAAACATTTTTGATATTTGGCGTTGCTGAAAAGAATAGAAGCAATGAAAAATAAATAACAAGAAATGCTAAAACTATTTACAAAACTAATAATGAAGTAGATGAATCTGAAGATTATGAGACTGAAGTATTTGATATACTAAGCCTTAATGACTTTTACCCAATGGCCAGATCAAAATCCAGATCTCATTTGTCATAATCTTTTTGTTATAACTAATTATTATGAAAATAATAATAATATAATATTTATAATTCAATAATAATATAACAATTTATTATGTTTATATTTTTCAATATTATTTCAATATATATTTCAATATTTAAGTTTGATTTGTTAAACTGAATTCTAAATAAATTTTTATTTTAAAACTTAAACCTTTCTAGAACTTCCTTTAAAACTATGCGGATTTTTCCGGGGATTTAAAATTTTTTTTGGGGATTAAAAATAATAATTCTGGGATTTCGCCTAAAAATAACTGGCGACCCTGGTCAGACGTACCATTTTCGCCAACAACAATAACTCGATTTCTACGCTTGCCACGCACAGTTATCCAGCCATCATTCATGTTCGATCGAGCTTCAGACATTTGAGATGGAACACTGTTGTAACACCACCAACATTAGAGACTAGACTTGTGTCGAACTCGTTCACTTAAGGTGCCCGAACACAACAATAACGAACACACTCGCCGTATCGAACATGTGCATTATGTTCACGAGGGTGGTATGTGGTCACCCTAAATGAAGTAGGTAGTTCATGAACTACCCAACTCTATTAGAGACGTCACCACCAGTATCTTAAGCAGTATTTACAATGTGCACTTTATTATGCGAAATTGGTTTATCAAGGTTTTTTGAGAGTTGATCGAACTTATGTTTGATTTCACTTACATCAACACATAACGAAGAAAGAACAATTTGCTTGAGTTCTCTTAATTCTTGAGACAGCAAAGAGCTACGAGTAGTTAACTTCATATTAGAAGAGACTTTTAAGGAATCATCACAATTAAAAACAAATGTTTTTATTGTCAACCATAAATTGAGAAAATTCTGGGTTAGCAATTCTCGGGGACACAAAATGAAATTTAACTTTGCATATATGACACGCAATAAAGTTAGATTTTACAGAGTTAGAACACTTTGCGCAGAGAGCATCCATAATTCACGTCTTAACACTTTGACTGTCGAATGTTATTTTGTTTATTGTTATTGTTATTGTTAAATTTTAATACAGCTGTCAAATTTTGAGATTGAGACACCAATAAATATGTATATTCACTTCATTTAAATAAATAACAATTCAATTCAGTTCAATTCAATTATAAAGATAAAACGAATTGAACTGATTTAGACTAGATTAAACTTCGTTAGATTAGATTGGATTGAATTGACTTGTACTAAATTGATGGTATTGAATTGAACTGAATTGAAATGAACTGAATTGAACGGAACTTAATTAACTGATGTGTTTTTTAAAGGAATTTTATTATTATTTTTCAATAATTTTAAAAATTATAGATATGAAATATTCTCCACCATTCGGCTAATAAGTGCATAAAGTACATGCATATATCACAAAATTATATTTGTCAACATCTAGTGCTTAAGTGCAGTTTACATTTCGTTCGCACTACAAAATCTATCTCTTAAGAATATTATATGTACAAATTGCATTTTCAACAAGTGGCATTTATCTGCATGTAGCTTTGTTGTCCATTATTTATGAGACCTCTTCATCACCCTTTCATCGAAGACAACACGAAGGAAGGATTTAAATCTTAATATATTTTTTATGAAAAACACTCTCAAGATTTATAACACTACAGATTTGATCAGCACCAGACTCACATATCCATTCGTTCTCTGAATACAGAATACAATTAAACATAGTAGTGTACAAATCCCATGACGATGACGTTCCAGAAGATCCTCCTCATGCGGCGGCAATAACATTAATAAACATAAATGTTTAACATTGATTTATTGAAAGGTGCATGCTACAGGAACGATGACGACAATACAACAATGCAAGTGTTAAAAATCAGTTGCAACAAATTATAAAAAACAACATTATTCTGTCAGAGCACATAAAAAACTACACCACCGAAGGAGGCTGAAACAAAAATGAAAGCCTAGGATTGAAATTGAATATAGAAAAAGTACGTTTATTTTTATTGCTTCTCATCAACAAGCCATGTATTCCCCTAGCCAAACAGAGTGGCTTAGTTAACGCAAAATTTGTTATACATGTTCCATTTGATTGCTACTATTCCAGAATCTCTTAAAAGAGACAACAAAGCGTCGCACAGTGCTGTGGGACTGGCAAAAATTTACAAGTGGAATGTTTAATATATTAAATAGATGTTAGGCAGTTTTATAGAGATCTAATGCTTTTCGTCCATATTGTACTATCCAAAAGTTGTTCCTATAAATCGAATTACACAGTTTTGTAAGTCATTCAATTGGGGAATACCCAAATTTATATATGTATTTCGTTAAATCCTAAATCCAGAAATTATATAATGAAAGTCACTGCTGTTAACCCACCATTGCATGAATTTTTCTTTTAACTCCTAATGCATGAGTCCGCCTCAAGACGGACTTGAATTAGTTTTAATTTTATTCACCGGTAAATAAGGGTTTCACCACAATAAAAACACTTGCTGAAAGAACGTAAAATTTCTCACAAGTTGGTATTTCTTTAAACTAAAATTGACAAAAAAAATATATTTTTTATATGTGAAAAAATTGCTGTGTTTGCAAAAATAATAAAAACCGTGTGAAACTGGACACCTGCCACTTTAAATTGACATTACTCGAAAGCCAGAAGGAATGTTGCCACCCTGAAAAATCAAAAGCGTAGCTTAAAGCTTCTACTACACTGTCAGAAAAGTCAGAGTATTAACATTTAAAAAAATATGTATCAAATCGGGTTTTACGTAGACCCCGTCTGTAGGCGGGGCTATGCACTTGAGGGTTAATTGAAAATACAGTTTTGTTTGATGAAGTACAAAGTGGTCATTATCTAAAAGGGATTAGATTGGTCCAGTCAAAGTTATTACCACTTACCACCACCCTCGCACTTGCGCAATATTTCGATACGAGTATGAACATTAAGTAAAATACCAACAACCAAGCAGTGGCCTGCGAAACATATTTTGTTTAATTGCATAAGAAACATCTGTCTCCTATGACGTTTGTTCCAAATATGCTTTGTTTTTGGAGCTTGTGGCAAATACAGTACACTTGTGCCCAACCACACTGTGTTTGACATTCAATATTACATGTTGGAGACACAATGATAATGTGTTTGTGTCAGGCCGTTAAATTAATTATGCTGTGAAGCAAATTTATGTTCGTAGAAACTATTTTTCATCATTGAAAAAAGAACAAATAAAGGCTGGGGCGTATAAAATGGTTTGTGCGTATTACATTTGTCTATCACGTATATGTTTACTACCAAAGTGAGGAACGATTTTGTGCTAATAATCTAAAAAAACCCACAACGTGAAGCCCTTTGTCTGCCCGAAAATTTAGTGAAAAAAACGGAGCGGTGGAACATTTAAAGAAATTTATCAAAAAATATAAAAAAAATCTAGCTTTGTATATATCGTATTGTTTGTGTCCCTACGAATAGGGATAATCGTTTGGAAAAGTGTTATAACATTTGGATTAGCAGAAAACCAGAACGTAAGAGACAGAAATGAAAGAAGAAACATGAGAGCTGCAGATTCTCGTTTAATAAAAAATTAAAACAAATAAGCCATTCAAAACTGGTTATTAATATAGATGTTGATTTGCATTAGCAAAAGGAATTAAAATTTAAATAATAATTTGCTTCAAATATTATTAATTTTGGGTGGAAACACATATATGATTCCACGTAAGTAATCGCGTGCTTGGGAGGAAAAACGCTCATGCTTCCACGTAAGCACGCGAATTCTTCCACGTAAAAGCATACATGTGCGCAAGTAAACATGCTAATGTTTTCGTTTAAAAATGAGTGAGTTTAGAACTTGCAAATATACAAATTTTTGGAGTGTGTTCCAAACATAGACATGATTCCTACGAAATGTGTTTGGATGTTCAGATGTCATTTTTGATACAAAGAAGATGACATATGAAATTGTTGATGTGAATAAAATAACGGGTCCGCTAAATAACTTTTTTTTTGAAAATGGTATAAAAAACACTACTGAATATTTTCTCAAATTTCTTTTTTTATTTGAAAGTACAATCCTTCCGGTTAATAATGGAAAATAATTTCATTCAAATGGCTGCCTCGGCTGGTCATGCAGTAGCCTACACGATCGGTCCAATTTTTAAGCACATTATCGATTGTGTGCAGCTGTATTTCACCAATGGCTTCACGAATGTCCTTTGAAGCGTCAATTGTCTCTGGCTTGTCGGTGTAATACTTATCTCTGACTGCACCCCACAAATAATAGTCCAACGGTGTCAAATCGCAGGTCCGAGGTGGCCAACCGACATCAGCTCTGCGGCTGATAATTCGATCTTCAAAAACAAGGCGCAAAACATCGAGTGTAGCTTCGGCTGTGTGGCACGTATCACGATTTTCAAAGTAATGTCGCAATATTTCCCACCGTTGTTCAAGCGTATACACAACCATATTCGTTCAGCGGAAGGATAAAACTAATTATCTGTCAAATCAGACATGAGCTAAGTGTTACCATTCACGAAATAAGCACTAGTAGAAAAAAAAACGTTAGATGGCGGACCCATTATATGTTTTTTGTGAATCACTCGATACAAAACACATTCCTTTAAGTGAATTACATTTTTGCGAATTTGAACTTTTAGGATATATGGAATATCCTGAAATCCTTTATTTTATAACTTATTCAGACTTGTAATTTTAAGTCTTTCAGCAAATTAAAATAAGTTACAAATGACTTCGAACAAATGTTAGTTTTCCTCATATTTTCGCAGAAAAATGTATCTACAACTTAATTTGATATTTACAAATCAAATACTTTTGCCGACCAAAGTTTAGATTTCTACATATTTTGACGAACCCTACAAAAAAGTTCCAGCATTTATGGAATCCTTTTTAATTCTGTCCGTTTAAAGTCCAACCAAAGAGTAAAAGTCTACAGCAACTCCAACTCGATGAAATGGCCTACTACCTCGTTGTCATCGAGAGAGCTTAAAGAGAAGGGTAGAAACTCTTCTCTATTTCTCTGTGGGTGTCTCTCGATGACAACGAAGTAGTAGGCCGTTTCATCGAGTTCGAGTTGCTGTTGAATTTTACTCATTGGTTGGACATAAAAGGGACAGAAATAAAAGGAAATGCGTATTTTCGTTCGATACAACCAAAAAAAACATAATTTAGCTGTCGTTAGTATCAATCAAATGCTATTTAAACATAGTTTGCTGCATGGTTTGCTTCTCACTATCTCGCCTATCCACTCTGTTTTCTATCAATTTGCTGCACGAGTTGAACACTCTAACCTGTTTTTTTCTGGCCACTCTTAAAATGGAAAAGAACCACTGTGCGGTGTTGGCCAGACGCAGAGAGATGGACAGACAGACATGTGACTTCCTTCAGACCTGGAGAAGGGATTTTACACCTTAATTATGTTGATTTCTTTGATGGTGGGATTTTGTCTGCCACTGGCATAAAAATCGTTATTCTCCAAAGGCAGCGATGATGATAATAAGTTTCCATTACACACCCGCTTTTGCCTTTTATAATGAAAACAGAGAATGAAATGCGATTTGATCTCCCACTAAAAGTGGCTGCAGCAGATTATCTTCAATGGTTTTTGGCTGACTAACCTGTTGTAGTGAAGCAAATGATTTTCAAATGTTCTGGAAAATTTTGTGACTGGATGTAGTCAAAATATTTGTACAAATTTTACTTTCATTAAATGAAATAGGTTTCAGAAACGTTTTGTGTTGACCTTTTCAAAGGGATTTCATTGTGTTTTTAATTTGGATATTACGTTTTTTCAATATTGTTGAATTAAGTAATAATTTACGAAATTGATATTCCATAGATGCATGTACTTATTCGGTCAAAATTACAGTTAAAACTTGAAACTTTTCAAACCAAAGAAATCGATCATATGGTTCTTAAACAGGGTTGATTTTAACCTAGTAAATAGTGTATTCATAACCGAAACCGGTTAACCGAGCGGAATTCCGTTAATCGTTTGCCGGTTTTCTAAAAATTGCTATTTTCGAAGAACCGGTTTAACCGTTTATTTCAAATCTATTAACCGGGTTGTCATACCTCACAATGTTTACTTTCCCCATCAGACAGACACAAAGACTTATTTCGCCGATAATTTTGTGAAATTGGTTGTCCCATGGCGATATAACTCATATCTGCCAACTGCGATTTAGATCCAAGTTCCGGAACTAATGACAAAACGGGTGGTATGTTAGCAGAAATTCATAAAACACAGTATTTACACTCCAAAAAGAAATACAAACCGTCCAAAGAAATATTTACTCAACGATATTTACTGGATTTCGGCATAGCGGCATCATAGGCCCATCTTTCTTCGAAAATGAGCAAGGAGCCGCCGTAACCGTCATTGCTCAAGGATTTTTTGTTACCACAAGTTGATAATAGGACGGCGCTACGACCCATACTGCCAACATCACAATCGGTCTTTTACGCACTATGTTCAAAAACCGCAAAATCAGCCGAAACCTGGAAGTACATTGATAGCCGCGCAGCTGCTATTTTAACCTGTTAAACTATAATCTTTGGAGCGCAATAAAATATATATGTTACGCAATCAATTCCGACTCCTTTGAGGCCTTAAGACACGAAACAGAGGCCTAAACAATCGAAAATGTACTGAAAATTTGAATAGATGGAATTAAGTACTGTAAATTAAGTCATGGAAGCCATTCGAACGATGTGTTCTTTCAAAAATATCAATAATGGGCCTGACCAATAAAATCATAGTTTTCAAAAAAATTTCTATTATTCTTTTTAAAGCAAAATTAATTTTCAAATTGTACATTGCCCACACTTTAGTTTCCCATTACATGAAGGCATAGGGTCGCACACTTTGATTGGGACCTGCAGTTAAACACCTCGGTTTAGTCGAAATCTGGTTTCTCCAAAATCGAAATGTTCGAAGAAACCGAAATCCGACATTTTTTGAATACACTAATAGTAAACCGAAAAGGGTACAGGTGTACCAATATTTTCCTGCGTTTATTATTCAGCCAAAGTGATACTGAAAGCCACTTCTACCAAGCCTAACTTATATCTCAGCTGCCAGTTATTCTTTTAATTTGGTTATTTGGTTTATTAAACAATAGCTGATACGTTCCAACTGAAAATGTATGGATCTGCTGGTTAAAATAATGATATATTGAAACTGAGAAGAATATTCAAATTTTTAATTCAATATGTGTTTACCGGTTTTGAGAAATGGATGTGCCAGTTGCCAAAACGATTGACTCCATCACAAACAACCCGTTGAGTCTGAAGTTTCCAGTGTGTTTTTATATTCCATGTTAATAATGAATTCAAACTAACATTGTATATAATTTTACTACAGCTGTATTTATTATATAGTAAAATTCAAAATCTAGTGAGTACATTAGTTTAACCAAAAAAATCTAATATATCAAAATGAAAAGTGGAGTTAACTATTTCGACTATTTTGACGCCTCAAATGGAAAGAAAACACGCCACACTTGAGAGATCTACATATCTACATATTCTACATCATAGACGGCAAAAAATTTAAACCTATGTATGTTCCTACGCTTCTATAATTTTTGCGTGTTATCGGCTAGGAAAGGTTGGACACGAAAAGTGGGAGTTTGGCATATTCCAAGCTAATGACGTCTACACGAGCATTCAAAACGTTGAGAGAATAGGCCCGAATTTTCACAAAGAGACAGTGGTGAATCATTGTATTGTATGCGCTGGTTGTGTTTTTAGCATAGCTGTGTCCCGGTTCTTAAATTCCAAGTCTTAAAAACGTTATACAGGGTGGTTCAGTCACGTCTGGACACATTTCACCAGCGTATTCCTTGGCTCATTTCATGGAAATATGCCCATCTACGACCATCCACGAAAATGCAAGGGAGCGAAATGGCAGCGGATTGAAAATTTTCGGGTTGGTTGTCGAAGGGTACCAGGATAAAATTGCTAACTTCTGAACCAGTGGCCAGATTTTTTGTTTTTGGGCTTGTTGGAAAGGCCTTTGGGAGACCCTTCGGAATCAAAAAATGTGAAATCGTCGAAATACAGAGATTTTAAAAAAACTTTCAAAAAGACATAAGAATGTGCACATAACCCTAATTTGCTCAGTCAGATGGCAAGTAACTTATTTTTTCTTCTTAGAAGATAGCCTTTCAAAATTGCCCTAAACGAGGCCCAGAGGCGCCTTACCGTTCCAAAATGAGGACCATTTGACTGAAATTCAAACATTTTTTTTTTGCTTTTGGATGCGAAGTAACAGGACTCATTCATTTGTTTTTGTGAATTAACACGATTAAGATTTTATTTTCTTAAAATTTTTGGCTGAAGAATTGGCTGAACTTTGAAACGGTAAGACCTATGGGCCTCGTTTAGGGCATTTTGGAAATAAATAATACAAAATTTGAACGAGAACTACGTGATGTTAATGTGCATACATAACTCGTATACTTTTGCTTCAGTTGACAACTTTAAACAAGAAAATTCGACGTTTAAGAGAAGAAAATGCTCGATTCCTCATTTTAGTAGACCGAACAGAAAAAGCCATGGAAAAATTGAAAGACAGAATAATAAGTCTGGACAATGGCGCTGAAGAAGAAAACATAACGTACGTTGAGTACATGGAGGACGATGGACTCCTACGTTCAAGGAAATTCTAGAAGAGAACCCTTTAAGAAATGTGAAGAAAAAACGCGCAAGTCAAAACGCCGCACTTGTTAGGCCTGAGGCGGCATAGATTGCAGCAGCTGCGAAGAAGAGAGCAGCAACATGAAAAACAATAACAATAGCGAAGTCCGGTAAGCCAATGCCGCTCATAACAACCTACGACATAGATGACAAACAATTGGGACGATGGACAATACCCTGGGACATAAGAATTTCATGGTAACTATTATAAGCAAGAGAATAATGAATATATCAGCGTGCGGCCCTGAGGACCACCATAAATGAAGGGGCCTCTTGAATAGAATGAAGGTAAATTTCTCTACTCATACCTCTAAGGGATGTAACCCTATTACAGTGGTGGCAAAACTGTTATGAATGTTATAAAAAATTTGGTCTGGTACAATGCTATAAATGCCAGCGCTTCGGCCACGTTGTGATGAACTGCAACATGCCCTCCATGTGTGTGAGATTTCAGTGACAGTGGAGATTTCAGTGACTAATCAGGTCACCATTGCAGTACCGCACCAGGCTGGATACAGTCTCAAGTGTGTCAATTGCAACGCCGAGGATCACACGGCGGGTGCAAAAATGTTTTGGAAACTGGCGATATTGGAGAAAATACACGAAAGGTGTAGTGCATATAGGGTCAAAGGGACAGATACTTTTCGGACCAGTGACCTAACGCGACCTGGAAGTTGACACAATAGTGTGACGAGACATTGTCCCTCAATGAGGATTACTTCGGGGCGTAATTCACAGTCAAACTTTGACTGTACGTCCTGCCGGTTATTCGTACCTCGGTTTTTTAAAAAGTGATATTTTCGAAGAACCGGTTTCATCGCGTATTTCAAGTCAATTAACCGGGTTTTTCGGTTTTTACACAACTGATATAACAACGCAGAATTACAAATATAAATTATTTTTAATACTGGTTACTGACCCCATCAGACAGACACAAAAGACTTTGTCAACGAATTATTTCGCGGATAGTTTTCTGATATGAGTTGTCCAAGGCAATAGAAGTCACATCTGCCATAAGTTCCGGAACTAATGACAACACAAGATAGTAGGTATATGCATAAAACAATAAACCGTATTCACTATCAAGAAAGAAGTACAAAACGTCAAAAGGAATATTTCCATAACGATGATTTTGCCTAACTAAAAAAAACCCGTTTCCCATTACATCCCATGAAGGGATTGGGGTGCGCTGTACGCTTTCTAATTTTTTACTGACTGATTGGGACATACAGTTTCACACCGGTTCCGAACGATATTTTGAGAAGCTTTTCCATGGCTAAGTACTCGATAGTGTCGCCATCACTAAGCGGGGTGACAGTCGTCGAAGAAAATGTAAAGTGGTTAGAGCAGCGATCGAACCCACGTTCTCATGCACAAGAGCTGCGCACATTAGCCATTGCACCACCGACTGGAGACGCTCAATATTAGAACAGATAGGTTGAATAAAATATATAAAGGGTGGGCCATGAAAATTTTGGAATTTGATCCCCCCCGTTATATCGAAGAAGATGAATAATTTGACATTTATGAAGTGACAAATTATTAGATAAAGTTTAGAAATGTGGTTTCGTTTCGGAAGGTTCAGTTATTTCAAAAACGTTAAAATTTTAACAAAACTGGCAAAACCAAGGCACGCCAACTAAATTTTTCTGTTGTTTCGCCATCGCCGATAATTTAGTCTCTGCACGGAGTTGCTCTAAATTGGGCTAAGCTTAAAGTTGCCACCAAAAGTGACAATTTAATCTCAAATGGGGTCGTTTAAACGGCAAGGATTAGAGAACGGTCTAAATACGACATTATGGGCCTTTTGCGTAAAAAATTAAAAAGTACGGAACAATTATTTTAATGTATTCACAAAAACTCTGTTCTCGGAAGAGGAAGAATTAAAATACATGCAACAAAAATATATTCGATTTCCAAAATTATGATTGAAAAATATTCGAAAATGAATGTGGGTCCATCGGACCTTCATGGTCATTTGGGAATTAAAATGATTTAAGTTACAATGATATAATTATTTACAATATTTTGCTTTGAATGCCGAAGACATGGAATCATCAGCAGTATCGTCTACATCAACATTCTATGGCCACATCACAATCATTGTCTGAGGGGTCTTTTAGGAGAACCCTCAATAAATTGTATGTGAACCATTATTTTGTATTGTAATTCTCATATTGTAATTCCCATATTTGTAATTCTCCTCATCTGGAGACATTGGATTTACATTTTTTTTGTAACTTTGCCTTTAGTGAAACATTTGTTTAGTAAGAAAGTTGAATTACAAGTTTAAAACGTTTCAGCTGAATTATTACTAAGCATACATTTACATCAAATATCTTGAATGAAAACCCGATTTGGCTTCTGCTTAGTAGGAGTCCATTGGTATAATGTAGATGCTGTCGCAAGTCTTTTCATTTCAATATGTGGAGATGGCCATTAGGGTAATAACTTTTTTTATTTTTTGCAAATATCAAATCTCCCCAGACAAAATCATGTAGGCCATGGACAAATATTAAGAACTGCGTTTATAGTTTTTCGCTATCCTTAAAAAAGGTTACGCACCAAACGCGTTAAAGTTTTGAATCAAACGTGGAATAAAAATAGTACAAGATATATATCCGCTTTGAAAAACATCGCGTACATTGAACATAAACTTTATATCTTACAATACCTACTTTTAATCATTTATTGTTATTATTTGTTTACATACTTACATATGTATAAACCATATTTTAAAAAATTTGTTATTAAAAAAATTTTAAAAAAAATATATTATTTAGAAATCGCTGTCGGTGCTAAGGTTTTTTTTACCAAATTGAACTGAAAGAGTTTTGTTTTTATCATTAATACAGTATTTGCCATTAGAAAAGCCCGGGGAGAATGTTGTCTAGAAAAAGTTATCACCCTAATGGCCAAGTATTCGAAACTTCAAAAAGTGAACCGAACACAGTCGTCGGCTAAAGTTTTTGTTTCATACAGTAGTATGGTACTAATAAGTATTAGGCAGTATGTAATTTTATTTCTTATGCTCGAGATGGAATAAGGAAGACACCAAGGCATCATCAGCTCTGCAACAACAATCATCGCTGCCACTACAACCATTATCATCATTAACGGGTGTATAAGAATCCGCACCATAACTTTCAACAATCGCCATCACCATCACAATTTTCCATTCATACATTTTGTTCAGCTTTTATACAATTTTCGCAAAAACTGATGACTTCTGGGTCTGCGCCAGAGTCTAGAAGTCTGGCTAGCTCGCGTTGTTAAAAGACTTTCATTAAAATATTCAACTAAAAGTTCCGTTTGAGTATTTAATCCAATTGCACCCATACTTTGTTTGAACGAGAGTGAACCGATTCAAGAGAGGATACAGCGAGTTTGGTTTAGTCGGTTTACGTGTGATGTGTCCGTATTACGTGGTAATTCCTTTGTAAGCTACTATAAATGCTCCGAGTATTTTGAAGTAGTTTAGGTAACATTGTAATTTTTCAAGTAAACATTATCGAATGAGATCTTCTTAAAGTAGGAGGAATATAGTAACGATGATGTATGGTATAAAAGTAAACCGAGGTTATGATGCTAACCAATTTGCAGCAACATTGTATGTAATATCATTTCAAGGCAGGAAGGCGTTTTACGCATGGGGTAGGGTTAAAATAATTCAGCTCAATTGATTGGTTTTTCAGAGTTAATCTGAAGTATTTTTTTACGTAATTGTATATACGATACGAAGGTAATATATTAATAGTGATACACCGAATTTGAATATCTAGAATACCAAAATAGAATTTTCACTGTTCAAGTGAACACTGAAATTAAAGTCAGTTTTGCATACATATATATATTTTTAGTGCCCACTGTAGAGGCACCATCAGATTCAAGAACTCGGCACGATAGTCATAATTTTGCAAATAATTGTATTTACAGGCAAATATATTTATAACTACCTAACAACACACAGTGGACCGATTGGAAAAACCACTGTAATAATATCACAACTTTTAAAGTATTCCTCTGATCATTTTAGAATGTACTAGACATTTGTAGAGGAGGAGGAGAGGAATATTCAGAGCTACCCTGTTTCAACACGGCTTGTGCTACAAGGTGTCAATTTTTTCTTTGACTTTTTTCAGATTTTTGTTAATAGCTCGGCTATTTGGGGGGAACGAAAACACCATTAAATTAGGAAAACTTCAATAAAGAAGTCACTGTCAAGTTATCTGAAGCTAACGATATGCTAACGATCCACAGAATATAAGATCTACTTTATATACATGGAAACCAGTAAAACCTACAGTCCACAAAGTTTAATGTCATGGAAATTATATTGTCGAAAACAGTATACTTCTATTAGGCCAACTCACGGAAGAAGCGCAAATATCCAAAAACAGAGATATCAAACAATACAGACTATTCAATACCCGCAAGTGTACAAAGATGTCAGAAAATGCAGATCTAATGCACCATTTTTTGCTGTTAAATGTAGCTTCTACCAAAACCTGAATTTATGTCATTAAATGAATTTCTTTATAAAAACATACATACACGCTGAAAAAAAAACGGTCGCTGTAACATATTCTCCCAAACATATTCTGCACGAACCATGTATATGTCTGGAACACACTTCAAACATTTATATGTTTGCAAGTCCCAAACTCAGGTGTATTTAAATGCAAGCATTAGCATGTTTACTGACAAATATGTATGCCTTTATGTGGAAAACTATGCGTGCTTCATCCCAAACATACATATACTTACGTGGAAGCCTTTGCGTGCTTCCTCCAAACCTCCATATACTTACGTGGAAACATTTTATGTATTTTCTCCCAAACATAATAATATTGTGAAAGGAATTATTCTTTCTTTTAATATTTATTATAATTAATTTTATCAATATTTATCCACATTTGCATTTACTTGCATTAAATTTATTATTTGTTTTGTTTCAAGTTTGCTGCTCTGTTGTTTCTCCCTTGTTTGCTATCGCTCACGTTTTTGTCATTAGAAGGTTTCAACTATGGGTTGCTTAACACTGTGCGTTGGTACACGAACAATATGCTTATATACAAATCTAGTTCATGAAAGACAAGCGTGCATTAATTACTTGTGTTTTTTGTGTTATATTTCACAAATGGTCCGCCATTCCGATTTTTACAGTAAAGGCACGGGCAGAAACTGTCCGATGAACCGTTGACGACTAAAAAAATAAATAAATGTTTTCCCATTACATCCCATGAAGGGACCAGGGAGAACTTCTCACAATCACTGAGCTGTGCGCTTTCCAGTTTTCACTCAATGATTGGGACCTACAGTTTTACACCGATTCCGAACGGTATTTTGAGAAGCTTTTTCATGGCTATATACTCGATAGTGTCGCCGTCACTATGCGAGGTGACCGCCGCCGAAAGAAATTTGAAGGTGGTCAGAGCAGGGTTCGAACCCAGGATCTCATGTACAAGAGCCGCGCACACTAACCATTGCACCACCGACGGCCGACGACTGTACACCTGAAATTAAAACGCAATACATCACGCACATAGGGAATATTTATGAGACAATAATGCAAAAATACATATACACACTTACAAGATATATGTTAACACCAAAAATGTTTGGTGGGTCAATAACCAATAATGCTGACGCTGTTAAGCGTGCCACAATTGGAGCAACGATCGCAGACGTTGTGCCATAAGTAATATCAAACAATGCTGACGCTGTTAAGCGTGCCACAATTAAAACAACGACCCCAGAGGTAATTTACGTTATGCCAGCAGTCAACGCGACGGTGCACATTTTGCGACGTCATCATTAGTTGGTAAGGTAGTTATCATTAAGAATTTTGTAATTAATTTAAGTCAGTTCATTTTGAATCATTAAATAAAGAAGTCGCTTCTCTAAGCAGCGCAATACAGGAATAAACTTTAATCTTGTTAATTGGCGCCCAACTAAATCAAGTACCCGAACAGGCTACAAGTGCAACTAAATCAAGTACCCGAACAGGCTACAAGTGCAACTAAATCAAGTACCCGAACAGGCTACAAGTGCAACTAAATCAAGTACCCGAACAGGCTACAAGTGCAACTAAATCAAGTACCCGAACAGGCTACAAGTGCAACTAAATCAAGTACCCGAACAGGCTACAAATTCAACACAATCAGCAGGAAGAGACCGTAGGACCTTCAACTGAGAGCAGCTGTGAAAAATTGACCCCTGAGTACCAACAAAGAAAAAGGATTCTGTCGACCTTCCGGCTCCCAGTATGCTAGCAATTATTTTAGTGTGAGTATAGTGATAAGTGACTAGAAGCCACTACGAATCCTACGGGACCCTCTAGCGGCAGTAAGAAAATTGTAAAAACCAATCCTGTGTAGTTTAAACATAATAAATAAGTGATTAAAAATAAAATATTCAAAATATAAAAGAAAAGAAAAATATAAAATGGCAAACCCAAGCAATTTAGTGAGACCCCCTATCCTAAACATCCAAAATCCTCCCATACCCCAAATTCAACCTAACGTGAACGCGATTGATATCGACGCGATAAGGCAAATGTGTGCAGAACAATCCCGAAATGTAGTCAGGCAAATTCTAAATCCAAACGCAGATATTTCGGGAATAGACCAAGACATAGAGGAAAGATATAGGGGAAATCTTACCGAACTGGACAAAATTCCAGACGTGGTTAGGTGTCTTAGGGAATTCTCTGGCAACCAATCCGAGTATAGCTCCTGGAAAAAGAGCGTAGAAAGAATTTTAAAACTATATGAATCCTATAAGGGAACGCCGAAATATTTCGGTATCCTCAACGTTATCAGAAATAAGATTATTGGCAGCGCTGACGCCGCCCTAGAATCTTACAATACTCCTCTAAACTGGGAATGCATTTCCCGCTGTCTGACACTGCATTATGCAGACAAAAGGGATTTGTCAACCCTGGAATACCAAATGATGTCTATTGTACAAGGCAATTGTACTATACAAGAATTTTACCAGGTGGTATACTCCCACCTGTCTCTAATAACAAATAAACTCTCCAGTATGGAGATGGGACGTGAATCGTTAGATATTCTAACACAAACCTATAGGGACAAAGCGCTGGATACATTTATCAGAGGACTTAAAGGTGATTTGCCCCGTCTTCTGGGAATAAGGGAACCCACAGACCTTCCTCAAGCTCTGCATTTGTGTCTCAAATTAGAGAACCAACAATATAGAGCACAGTATGCAAATTCCCATGCAAAAACCGAGAAATCTCAACAGCAACCTCCACCTCGTAAGAACTATAATCCGAAATATATTAATCCAAATCAAGGATTTATTCCACAATCCTTCAATCAAATACCTCAAGGGTATTTTAACCAAAACCAGCCATCAATATCTCAACAACAATTCTTTAACCAGATGCCTCAACGGCAATATTATCAAAATGGCTATGGTTTCGCTCCCCAACGTCCAACGGCACCGAAGCCGCAAGCCAAACCAGAACCAATGGATGTAGATCAATCCATGCGATCGAAAGCGGTCAATTATATGAATAGGCCGGTGCAGGATAACAAGTTTGTAGGAAAAAGACCTACCAATCAATCAGCACAGGTTCATCAACCAGCGAAAATACAAAGGAATTTTCACCTCCAAACAGATGCACCTCAAAACGATTCAAAACTATGCATCGGAAATGTACAATTATGAAAATGATCAAGAATTACAACCATTAGATGAATATGTTAATGAATATAACACCTTCAATCAAGAGGATGAACAGAATGAAACACAGGAATTCATTGATATTCATTTTTTAGGCTAACAAGCTCGTCCCTACCATATATCGAGTGTAGGACGAGCTCAGGTCAAACACTAAAATTTTTAATTGACACGGGATCAAATAAAAATTATGTCCAACCCGAACTTATCAAAAACCCAATTCCAAATAATGAAACGTTTTACGCGAATTCTGTTGGTGGTAAAACCAAAATTACACACCATACGTTTATAGATCTTTTCCATACAAATTCTAATGGCACTAAATTTTTTCTGTTACCAACGTTGAAATCTTTTAACGCTATCCTGGGAAACGATAGCTTAAAGGAATTGAATGCGGTTATCTTTACTTCCGAAAATTATATGTTAATAGATAATAGAACAAAGGTGCTAATAAAGCAACAATACTCCCAATCCGTAAATACGATAAACATCAGGAACAACCATATGACTCAAAAACAAAAAGTCAACCTAGATTTAATTGTGAAGAGGTATGAAAAATTATTTAGTGACCCGAATGAGAAATTAACTGTCACCACGTCGGTCATGGGTGAAATACAAACCAAGGACGAAAATTCGGTATACTCACGGTATTACCCATATCCACTGCACCTAAAAGATGAAGTCGAAAGTCAGATTAAAGAATTATTGGATAACAATATAATACGACCATCTCGGTCACCATATAACTCGCCGATATGGATCGTACCGAAAAAGGCTGACGCCTCAGGGAAAAAGAAATATCGTTTAGTTATCGATTACAGAAAACTAAACGATGTTACTATACCTGACAAGTACCCAATCCCGAATATAAATGATATCTTGCCACAACTATCCAAAAGTAAATGGTTTTCTGTAATCGACTTGAAGAGTGGTTTTCACCAAATACCGCTAAAGGAAAGTGATATGAAAAAAACTGCATTCTCTGTGAACAATGGAAAATATGAGTTCACAAGACTTCCCTTCGGGCTGAAAAATGCCCCTTCAATCTTCCAAAGAGCTCTCGATGATATCTTACGTGAGCATATAGGGAAAATTTGTTTCGTCTACATTGACGATATCATCATTTTCGCAGAGGATGAAGAGGCACATCTGAAAAACCTGCAAATAGTCTTTGAGACCCTACAAGGAGCAAATATGAAGGTCCAGTTGGACAAATGTGAGTTCCTAAAAAAAGAAGTAGAATTCTTAGGGTTTATCATATCAGATTCGGGAATTAAGACAAATCCGGAAAGAGTAAAAGCGATTCAAAATTTTCCGATTCCCAACACACTTAAAGATCTCAGATCCTTCCTCGGACTTGCGAACTTTTATAGACGTTTTATCAGGGACTATGCTAAAATAGCAAAACCCCTGACAATACTTTTAAGGGGGGAAAATGGACGCATGTCCAAACATGTTTCGAGTAAAATAAAAGTAGATCTTGACGAAGAGGCTTTAAATGCCTTCAAGAAATTAAAGAATACACTGATATCCGAAGATGTCTTATTAGCTTACCCAGACTTCGAAAAAGAATTCCAATTGACTACGGATGCCTCTAACTTTGCCCTCGGCGCTGTATTATCCCAGGATAATAGACCAATAATTTTTCTATCAAGAACTCTCCATAAGCCCGAAGAGCACTATGCGACGAACGAAAAGGAGATGCTCGCAATAGTATGGGCTCTCAAGTCTCTTAGAAATTATCTTTATGGCGCAGCCAAGATGAAAATCTTCACGGACCATTTACCTTTAACGTATGCGTTAAATAATAAAAACTCGAATTACAAACTGAAAAGGTGGAAGGCCTTTTTGGAAGATTACAAATATGAATTAATGTACAAACCTGGAAACACTAATGTTGTTGCAGATGCACTGTCAAGAATTCCACAGGAGGTAACACATATTAACTCCATGACAGCAACGCAACATAGTGATGAGAGCTCATCACAGAATCTAATCCAGTTTACAAATGCACCTCTAAATGCCTTCAAAAATCAAATCATAATATCTACCGGCAGTACAGCTTCCTACAAGTTTGAGATCGTTTTTCCCACGTACCATAGACATACAGTTTCAGAACAGGTTTTATCAAAGGATATTTTGGTTCATATTCTGAAGAAATATTTAAACCCTTCAGTAACGAACTGCATTAAAACTACAGACAAAATCCTTGGTGTGCTTCAGGAGATATTCGGACAACATTTCAGTCAATATCAAGTGAAATACACTAGGATTATGGTAATAGACCTCATAGGCGAGGAAGACCAGGAAAGGGAAATTATAACAGAGCATAACAGAGCCCATAGAAGCAGTTCGGAGAATAAGTCTCAAATTCTAACAAGATTCTATTTCCCACAAATGCACGCAAAGATTAAACGTTTAACAAAATTATGCAAAGTATGTAAAGAGAACAAATATGACCGCCATCCCAACAAAATTATGCTCCGGGAATCACCAATTCCCCAATTTCCAGGGCAAATTGTTCATATTGATATCTTCATCACCGAAAAGAAACCCATTTTAACGGCAATAGACAAGTTTTCAAAATACGCACAAGCGAGACTGTTGAAATCCAGGGCTACGGAAGATATTAAGCAACCATTAAGCGAAATCCTCTTGGCATTTGGCATGCCAGAAATTGTGGTAATGGACAATGAAAAATCTTTCAACTCAACAGCCATTACGTTTATGCTAGAGAATCAATTTAACGTAAAAATATTTAAAATACCCCCATATGCTAGCTCGGTTAATGGACAGATAGAAAGATTTCATTCCACACTTGCAGAAGTAATGCGGTGCCTTAAGTCGGATGGTGCCCACAACTCCTTATCGGAACTCCTCCATAGATCCTTATACGAGTATAATAACTCCATCCACTCAACTATACGCAAAAAACCAATTGAAGCTTTCTTCGGTAAACGCATTCATTCGGACCCTCAAGACCTAGAAAAAAATAGACCGGAAATTGTTGAAAGATTAAAGGAAAAGCAAGTACGAGATCTGGAGTTTCATAATAAAAAGAAATCACCTAAGAAGGATTACGAAATTGGGCAGAAAATTTATGTAAAAATTAATAAACGGCTAGGGACTAAGTTAAGCAAGACCTATTCTGAGGAAATCATTAAAGAAAATAGGAAAACTACCATTGTTACAGAATCCGGACGGATCGTGCATAAAAATAACATAAGAAACTAATTAAAGATTTCTTTTCAGAATCATACTTGCTCTCACAAGAGCTGAAGTGCAAATTCTTGACTACTCGAATTCACAAATCGTCACCATAAACACCGGTTATGCCAAGCTCCAAACTGGAACGTTCAAACTAATACATGTAATTGAACCAGACAATTATCAAAATCTAATAGACAAAATACAACTGACCCTACACCACAACGTGAGCACATCCCATCCTCTGTACCCCTTCCTATCCCATGAAACCAATCAACTCCAAGCTCATCTCAATAGAATTAAACCCCGAGTAAGGAGATCGCTTAATTTTATAGGGTCTGCATGGAAATGGATTGCTGGTAATCCCGACCATGATGACTTCGAAATAATTAAACAAAAAATGAATAATGTTTTGCGAAATAATGATAGACAAGTAATTGTAAATAAACTATCTATAGATAATATGAATGCTCTAGCTCAAACAACTAATCAAATTGTAAAGTATTTCAATTCTCATGAAATAGTCAATGAATCACAAGTATCAACTCTTAAATACAAAATAAAATTATTAAAAGAAGAACTTTTAAGTATTCAATATGCCATCCACTGGGCAAAAGCTGGAATAGTAAACTCATTCATTCTCACAAACAACGAAATAAATATTGTTAAACAAATTTTTGAAAAGGAAGCCATCCCTTATATTAATTTAGAAGAAGCATTCGAGTTCTCTGAAGTTAAAATAGCCTCCAGCAATAGTCATCTTATTTATATTGTTACCATACCAACTACCGATGTAAATTCATGTAATAAATTAATAGTTAAACCTACTAAATTTGGAAAATACGTTAATAAGATTCTGTATAACGAAGTATTGTTATGTAACAACTCAACTTTTGGCATAAAGTACCCCTGTAAATCATACAATAAATTAACCATCTGTAATAGTATTAATGTTGAAAATATAAATAATGATACCTGCCTAACAAATTTACTGAGAAGTCACACTTCAAATTGCACATTAATAGACAATGCCGACATACCCACTGTTGAAGAAATTGTTCCTGGAATACTCCTACTAAATCAAATCAACGAAACTATTCATATTAACGAAGAACCACGGGATCTGACCGGAACCTACATTCTGCAGTACCATAATGCATCAATAGTTGTCAAAGACAAAACATATAACTATTTCCAAATGATGGATGTTCAACCTTTACCACCTATTTTACAGCCTAGATTACCTGGATCAACGATTGAGAAAACGCTTACCTTACAATCAGTAAAAGAACTTCACCTCAAGAATACCGAAGAAATCGGCCTCCTAGATGTCAAGAACAGATGGACTTCAGGAATTAATTTTGGATTATCCACCATTATCATACTATTCGTAGTGATGCTTGTGAGAGGAAGAAATCAAACAAGCAAAGAAATTGTAACCACTATACCAGCAGTACACCTCTCACTCCCTGAAGTTGCCACCACAAATTTTATGGAATCGCAACAGACCCCAAGATTGTCCCAAATACCATATTTCTAAAATGTCACGATCGAGGACGCTCATAATTAAAAGGGGAGGTGTTAACACCAAAAATGTTTGGTGGGTCAATAACCAATAATGCTGACGCTGTTAAGCGTGCCACAATTGGAGCAACGATCGCAGACGTTGTGCCATAAGTAATATCAAACAATGCTGACGCTGTTAAGCGTGCCACAATTAAAACAACGACCCCAGAGGTAATTTACGTTATGCCAGCAGTCAACGCGACGGTGCACATTTTGCGACGTCATCATTAGTTGGTAAGGTAGTTATCATTAAGAATTTTGTAATTAATTTAAGTCAGTTCATTTTGAATCATTAAATAAAGAAGTCGCTTCTCTAAGCAGCGCAATACAGGAATAAACTTTAATCTTGTTAATTTATACACACTCGTTGCCCCTCTTTTATTCTCTTGCTCTCCAGAGAGAGCATAAACAGTACAATAAACACGGCTGTGTTTGTATTTGGGTTGCAAACACATATGTTATTACATATTAGTCATTGTGTCTCAAACATGTAATATTGAATAGCAACCACAGTGCGTTTGGCCACAAGTATATCATATATGCGACAAGCTCCAAATACATGTTATATTTGCATCCAAGCAACAAAAAACGACAGATTTTTCAGCGTGTATGTTATATGTCATTTATATTAATAAGAATTTATTTTATTTATATGATTAAATTAAAAATGTTATGAAATCATAAAACACTTATAACTTTGTATGCAACACTGAATTGCTATTAAACAAATCCCCCTATTTGTACATGACGTTGCCAATAACTGTCAATCATACCTGCTGCCCAGTTTTCGTAGTGACGAATAACGAAAGCTCTTTCCTTCCGTTGACACTCCCTTGAGAGCACAGTCAGCCAAATTGTCTCATGGTAAGTTAAATAAATAAATGAAAGTTGTGATCGAAACCTCTGCTTAATTTCCCTCAAATAAATCCCGCTCGAATCCCCCTCGAACTACAAAATCGTATCTCTCATCTTTGCTACGATTGACGTCTATTGTCAAAATTCATAATTTATTACCACAAGACTTAATAAATTCTACAATTGCTATCATCGGATCCGGCACTATACTCAATTAGAGCGATATGGGTACAATATGACACGATGTAGACTTCGACGACCCCCAAGCGAAAGAAATTGAAGATCTTTTATATGTTGATACTTTGGATTATTTTGTGGAAAATTCTTCAATTATTGTGTTTATTTTAGAGCATATTATTTAAAATAAAGACTGTTTATATAAAATATACTCAATACATTGATTTTAGTGGCACGAATGCATTATTGTTATCTGAAACCGAATGGATTGGTATAGGTTTGGGACACTTAAAACAAGTGCACAAAATGTGGCACTGAAGGTAGAATCTGCCCAAATTAGGCAAGTTCGACGTATTTTATAATCCCAAATCATAGTTTCCTACAACAAATGACATCAGGTAAAAATATGAAGTGTTTGGCAATGTCATAGTGTAGTTGTCATCCTGAACTATGCAATCGTCATGGTACAGAAATGGCAAAATCAGGTCAAAGTTTAAGGTTTGCGTGTGATACCTACTAGGGTAACCATTCAATTAATCATTATTCGGTTAATCGATTAATCGTGTTATAAAATTAACCGAACATTTTAATAATTCATTTTTCGACTACCGATTAACTCGAACAAATTAGTGCGATTAATAGATTAATAAAATATAAGTACGTGTTTATGGCAAGCAGTCCATCTTGGTATAGTTTGTTTAGAGAAAGCGTCGCACAATGCTTTGGCTCATAGTCATAAAAAAAAATAATTTTTAAAATTGGTTTATTATCCTACTGGTCACTTTGTATGGGGGGTACCAAACAGCCTGGTCCGATTCTGCTCAAACTATGCACAATAATGATAATAGTCGTTTCGCAAAATTTGGTAAAAATTAATCACTCCAATAGGGTGTTATAGTGTGATATATTTTAAGAGCCCACGCTACCCTTTTTAGGGAGGTAGCCGAAGGCGTGGAACTTTTGGGTCCAAACTTTGAGATTTTCTCTTAATTTTGGCTTGGTACCAAAATTTAATAATTCCATGTTGCTGCAACTACGATTTGTAAATTGCATCTACATATATTTTATATAATTAAGTTACTTGTGTCACGTTTTGTTTTAATAAATGTGCCTAGTACATGTTTGAACACTGTATTCCTTTTTTTTTTGTTTTATTTTATTCGAAGACTCGATTAATCGAATAATTTGATTGCGTTTTGTTCGGTTAATTGTCAGATTGAACTTTGCGATTACCGCTTAACCGATTAAACAAAAACCTCGATTTAATGGGTACCCTAATACCTACACTTGTCACACCGTTTATAGGCGTATTTTATACGATTTGAAAGGTAAACTACTCTTTTATAAAACTCTCTTCAGAAATTTCTTCACCACACTCAAAAAAATTATAGCTACATGGGCTATATTTTCTTCATGCTAAATGCTATAAACACAGTAAAAAACGGGATAGTAGATTTTTATTACTGCATCTGCTATATTTTCTACGAAACTTTAATATCCGTTATTGTTATAATTTAATGTAACTCGTGTTTCACCACTAGCAGTTTACCCTACGCTTCCTCATAGTTTTTGCTATATGAACATAATATCTTCAGATATAAAATATAGCTAGTCTTGCTATTTATATACATTTGCCGCACTTGTCTATATGCCATATTATATACTGATTCGAAATATACCTACTACTGCTATAGCATTTGGCATACTTGTCTATATGACCATGTTATGTACTGATTCGAAATATACCTACTACTGCTATATTTTCAGCACTGCATAGTGTATACTATTGCGCCAGTTGCTATGTATGAAGTCTACAATAAAATATAAGAGATTAACGCTAATTTAAACACAACAATATTGATTGCTTAAAAATATTTATTTTTATTTTGTAATAAATGTGCCGCGTACTTTAACATATTTTGTACAAATTACTACAATTCATTGCACTGAACACTACTACACAGATGTCGATCAGTTGTTTTCTTCCCAAATTAACTTCATTTTATTTAAATTTAAACAAAGTTACCTTCAAAAATGTCTATAAGTGAGGATAATCCCCATTTACTTAATTTATTTCTCACAAAATTCTCCATTATAAAAAGGTTGTTACTCACTTCACAAATGAATGATGAAATCCGACGCTAGAAGATGTGAGGGAAAATGGCGAAAATAACAACACTGCTAGCCAGTGATGGTATTTTTGAAATTTATATATTGTACCACGGCGGCAACCAAATTGTACCAAAAAGGCTCCAATTGTGCCAAACCAAAACATACATTTTCAAAGGAATTAGGTTTTTTATTTATTAAGAACAAAAAAAAGAATTAAAGTTTAAATAGCATATACATTCATTTATACATTCATGAATCTGTATTTCATTTATAAAAAATCAAATAAATTCAACGAGAATTGAAAGAAGTTTATTTGAAAGTAAAACATATTCATTCTTTAATTCATTAACAGATTTTGGAAAATAGTTTTTGACATTCTCTTTGAATAATAACATATCGCACCTGTTCCACAAAAGTGTAACAACTCAAAATTTCTAAATTTTCGTTTTTTGCAAGAAAATAACATCTCTACCCACTGTAAAATTCATCTATTATTTTGTCTCCTCTTTCGTCAAAAAACCGTTATGACTCTCTCTTTGTTTTCAGAATAACTTTTTTAGACTCAACTAAAGAGCAACATTTTTAGTTGTCTCTAAATGTTTAAGCAAATCGGTTTGTTTTTATCATATAAAGAGTAACATTTTTAACGCAAACAACGCTTTTATTCTTTTTAATGATAATTTCTTACAATAACATATTTTTTTCTTGAAATATATCATCAATATTAACGGAAACAGTTTTTCGTCGCTACTGAAAATTTTTAAATTTTGAAAACACTTTTGTGGAACAGGTGCGATATGTTGATGGGAAATATTATTTTGAGATATAAAAACTGTAACGGCTGCGCCACAGAATTTTTTTTTTTAAATGCAAGCCGGCTATCAATTACAGTCAAAGAGAAGATGAATATATTTACACGAACATTCACATCAAAGGTGAAGATTTAATCGATGTGCAACATATCATGAATTCTGTACTAAGAAATTTGCCGAGAGTACCATAGTTCAGTTTTAGAGAATTTGAAATTGTACTAAAAAAGTATTGAGAGTATCACGGTACCATTCAGAGTTCAATTGTACCACAAATAGTACAATTGTGGTAATTTTTTTTAATCTACTAACTTTTGACTGAGTTGAGGAATTGCAAATTGGTTTTTGGTAATAATTTGCTAAGAGATTCTTCTATTTAAAATACTACTATAAGATTTTTTTATTTTTTTTTTTTTTTAGAAAAATCTAGAATAAAAATTAAAACTGAATTTTAAGAAAAAATATACCTTCAAATTTGTCAGTTTTTTTCCATAGTAGATAATATTGTAACTGAACCGCCCTGTTAGTTTTATGATGGTGTCTCTTCAACTTATTGAGAAAATAAATAAATAGATGAATGAGAAATGTAAAAAAAATTATTTTTTTTTTGATTTTTGCCAATTAAACTTCTAATAACAAATGCTACGAAATTAACAAATTTTAAGAGAGTAGGCTTTAAAATTATTGTTTTGCTAATTTCGAAAAATAAACAGCACGTCGTTTTAAGGAGACATAAAAATACTTGTACTGTTGTGATGCCATTCCAAAAGATTTGTTGCAATCCTTTGCGGAAACCCAAGCATAAATATTTAAAAAAAAACCTCCGAAATATTCCACAAGATCTACTGGAATCCTTTTCTAATCTGGAGAGGGTTAGATACATCTGCACTAATTGTAGAATATTATTGAACAGAAAAAAAAATTCAATTGTGTTTCAAGAACAATCTGGGCAAAACAGCGAAGATGAAAAAGAGGTAACTATCGGTAATGAAAAAGAGTCAAGTACCAACAACCAAAACAGCTAGGATGAAAAAGAGCAAAACTCCGAAGATGAAGAAGATAGTGACGACAAAATAGAAAATTTTGTGAATGTTTCTGCTGAGAAAAAAGCTGCATTTTGTTACCTAAATAAAGTTTTAAGTGTTTTGGATGAACCGCCAATTGGTTTGGAAACTGTTATAAGGGAGCTAAGAAGAAATATGCAATAAATAAAATATGCTCTGTATTAAAAAGAAAACTCTTCGAAGTAGATGATGCCATCGACGATGGACAGGCTATTTTGATAAATTTAAAGGAAAAATGTAAATCGTCCAGTTCTGACACGAGTTTGCAGCTTAAAAATTTTACAAACATTCCCAAAAATTGGTCTATAAATTGGTCAAACACATTTGGATCTTCTAATCTCATGGCTCGCAATGCGAAAAAACTTATTTCGTCCAACAAATTTTTGACAACTTTTCTACCAAAACAAGGTAATATTTTTTCTACAGAAACAAAAGTGTTGGTCGACAATTTTTACAAACGCGACATTAACAGTCGTCTCATGCCCGGCAAAAAAGATTTTGTAAGCGTCTCAAAAAATACCGGTGAAAAAGTGAGAGAACAAAAAAGACTTATTTTGTGTAACCTTAAGGAACTACATTAATCTTTCAAAGATGCGTATCCAGATAAAAAATTAGGATTTTCGAAATTTGCCGAACTCAGACCAAAGGAATGCATCTTAGCTGGCGGAAGTGGTTCCCACACAGTATGCGTCTGTGCGCTGCACCAAAACATAAAATTAATGTTTACAGGTGGAAAAATAAAATATGTTGCCGAAAAAGATTGCTTAGAATTCCCTACATATCTTCACTGGATTGCGCAATGCATATGTAATCCACCCAATATAGACTGCTATCTTGGGGCTTGCACATATTGTCCAGATTCTAAATTGAAATTCAGCTTACAGAAAGCTTACTCCAAAAACCAGTTAAGAAGTATCACCTTTAAACAATGGGTTCAAACTGATTGTTCCAACTTACTAACCGTCCAAAAACCAGCAGATGAATTTACTGAATATCTTGCACAACACCAACGAAAACTAATCCTGCACAGCTTCATTGCAAGAGAGCAAAATAAATATCTTGATTATGTTAAAAACAATTTAACTGAAGGAGAATTTTTAATTATTTGCGATTTCGCTGAAAATTATTCATTTATTGTTCAAGATTCTACGCAAAGCTACCACTGGACAAACAATCAAGCAACCATTCACCCTTTTGTAGCTTATTACAAAAATTCAAGAAATGACACAGATCATATTAGTTTCGTTATTATAACTGAAATTCTAGAACATAATTCAGTATCTGTACATATATTTCAAAGGAAATTAATACACGTTTTAAGAGAAACCGTTACAGAAAAATTCAAAAAAATTATATATTTTTCAGACGGATCGGCAGCCCAGTATAAAAATAGAAAAAAATTTGTTAACCTAACCCACCACTATTTCGACTTCAAATGTGATGCAGAGTGGCACTTCTTTGCGACATCTCATGGTAAGGGACCATGCGATGGAGTAGGAGGTGCCCTAAAAAGAGCAGCCGCAATGGCAAGTCTACAAAGGCCATTAGAAAATCAAATTCTGAACGCTCATGATTTGTTCCTATTTGCAAGAGGTTTGGAGAAAATTCATGTAGAGTTTTGTACACATGAAGAATACTTTGAAGAAGAAGTCATATTAAAGCAACGATTTGAAAGCTCAATTACCCTTCCTGGCACCCAAAAATATCACGCATTTATTCCGTTTTCAAAAACTGAAATTATTGCAAAAAGTTTCTCCAAAGCTGTAGACAACCCAAAACCATCAAAAATCATGAACTTATAAATTTTTTCAAATTTCTTCGACATTTCATAATCTTAAATAAAATACTTTTAAATTACTCATTCATCTATTTATTTATTTTCTCAATAAGTTGAAGAGACGCCATCATGAAACTAACAGAGGGGTTCAGTTACAATATGATCTACTATGGGAAAAAAAACTGAAAAATTTGAAGGTATATTTTTTCTTAAAATTCAGTTTTAATTTTTATTCTAGATTTTTCTAAAAAAAAAAATTAAAAAAATCTGATAGTAGTATTTTATATAGAAGAGTCTCTTAGCAAATTATTACCAAAAACCAATTTGCAATTCCTCAACTCAGTCAAAAGTTAGAAGATTTTTAAAAAAAAATGACCACAATTTTCATACGGCCACAATTCAAGTTTTTACACATATAAAAAAAAAATTGATTCTTCTTCTGCGCACTTCCAAGTACATGTTCTGAAAATTTCATCAAAATCGGAGAGAAGAGCCAAAATTTGTGTGTTCACTTCCCATGGAATTACTCTACTTATAAATAAGCTCAATGCTATGAAATTCATATACTCATGATAGGGAGCATGGCGAAAATTACTGCACTGCCAGCTATAACAAATACCAGACTAGCTACTTATAAATACGCTCAATGCTATGAAATTCATTTACTCATAATAGCTGCATATGCTATGCAAATCGTCGCTGATGCATTAAAATTATTCACCTGCGGCTATGTTCATTTCCTAAAAAAATACAGCTATTTTGGCTATATTTGATATAAATCAAGACATTTCACTAGCTGAAATTAATATAAAATTTACCAAATGCAGTAATAACACCGTTGCTATAGTTTATAGCAAACAAGTAGTAATTCTGTTTTTTGAGTGCAATTTTGGAATTTTAAAAATTTGACTTAAAGTGTATAAATACATATTGATGGTATCTCATAAATTTGTTATATGTTATAGACCGATGTACGGCAAATTAAACCTAATTACGGATTTAAAAAAAAAACTTAGAGATCTGTAGTGATCCCATACGAGTATAATATGATATTCCCAATTATATTAATATTCGACTCATTTTATATATTAAGCTCTCCTGAGCTCATTAATCTGTACGATCTATTTCGTTTCTGGCGTATATTTATCAACATTTCAGTCTACAATAAAAATAAAAAGCATATGCCAAAAACCCCGAGAGAAATTTTTGCCAAACATCGAAATTGAAAAATTTGTTTAAAAATTTCACATTTTCAGTGAATGTTGAATTTTTTTACATTAAATATATTTGCCCAAGCTTTGATTTTCAGGAAAATTTTAAATTTTACATACGTTTCTTGTTCGTGTACCTTTTTGGGAAAATATAATGATTTTTACAGGTTTAAAAACAAAAATTTTAGAAGTCGGCATTTCTAAACGGCTTGAGATTATTAAATATTTTTTACAGTGTATCATTAAGGTGTTCCCAATTTAGTGGTGTTTTCAGAAATATTGTTATCCTCAAATGATCTTATCATTTGCATAGTAGATTCTCGAATGAAAAATATCTTTGTAGTCAGCTTTATAAGTTTAGGAGGCTTTGAAATCTTCAACAGCGGCAAAGTGGTCAACTTTGACACCCTCTAGCATCAAAATAAATAAATAAATGGTTTCCCGTTACATCCCACGAGGGGATTAGGGAAGGGATTAGCATCAACTGTGTTTGAAAGGGATGCTTCAGAATGAACTATTGTGAAAGCCTTACTTCTCCTCTATAAATGTCTTGTACATTTTAAAAGCATCAGAAAAATACTTTAAAAGTTGTGATTATTACCGTGGTTTTTCCCATCGGCCCCACTGTGCATCGTAGAAAGTTACGTCGATTTATATAAAATGTTACATGTAACCTTTTGTCCTTGAATACTGAAAGCTTGCATTTAAAATGTGTGAACATTAATTTTTTATTCATTTTATTCACTTGTGCCAACCTGTATTGAGGTTGTGTCAACCTCTAATGAGGTTGTGTCAACCTTTAGTGAGGTTTCGATGACCTCTATTGTGGTTGTGACAACCTTTAAAATCGGTTACTGCTAATTCGGCTGTCCTAACCGAATTTTTCTGTGAGTGTTATTAAACACAACACAAGAACTACAATTGACATGGTAACAAACATAGTTACCAGTAATACCATTTAGAAATCATTGGTATCTGCCCAAAAATAACATATGTTTAGCAGTTCATATCAATATTATATCCATAATCTCACCTACTCCCATTTAGTTACCTTCTGATGTAATTTTTACCAGAATTTAATAGCATTCCCTAAAACTTCTAGGAAGACGAAAAGTTTTCATATCTCTTTCTTAATCAACGACATTTAATTTAATAGTTTCACACACATGGCTTAACGTGTGTAACCTTACATGAACGGAATGAAAAAGATAACATATGCGAGCATATTCTCCCAATTGCTTTAATTAAAATTTTAATTAATTTTCCTTCATGACTCGGAAGAGAAATATAGAGAGCGATTTAACTGACCACAGAGAAAAAATCATATGGAATATCTGTGGAAAAAGATGGATGATTGCAATTACAATGCGCAGCTGTGAAAGTAATGAAACGGGTGTTACAACATTTGTTTTAGTGTTAGGGTTAATTGGAGTAAATAGCGAAGGACTTAAGTCAATAGCATGAAAACAACAAAAAACTCCACTGATACTAAAGTCAAGCAAACAAGAGACAAATAGTGACAGCTCAAAATAGAGTAGAAATAGCGTGGGCGTAATTTATCTATAATAAGAACAAAAATTAATTTTGATTTATAATAATTTTAGATACAACTTATTTTCGTTATTTAATAGATTTGATGACGGATTTTCTTGTAAAACTTATTAGCCATGACAAATATTTTTGTAATTCAATTTTGTATTGAATTGTATTCATTTATTTTCATTTTCGATTCGCTCGAAAAATTTAAATCGGCTAGGGAGTTTAATTTTTAATTTTTTGAAGATTTAAATCTTTTAAACTCCCGAGTTTTATTTTTAGCTCGGGAGTCGAATTTTTATTTTCAAATATTTTAAAATATTGCTCGCTTCCGATTTAATTCAAAAGGAATGATTAACGAGTTAAATTTCATAATATTTTTTAATTATTAAATGTATAGGAAAAATTTACATATGGGTGATTAAATTGAAAATGCTTAAAATGGGAAGGGTGGGTAGGTGTTAAAAAAATCGACAAAAGTCGTATGGAATGATTATGAACGCAAATCTTCAAAATGCAGTAAAAAGTTTTCGCCCACTTTTTAAATGTAAATGTTGAAGATGCCAGGAAAATGGATGGGAGAGATTAGGAATGCGGCAAAAATTGTTTATGTGGACAAAACGAGGGCAAAAGGGGTACAACTAGAAAATGCGAGCTAAATCGTTTGAAAAGGTTTGGAATGTGGAAAAAATTGTGAATGTGGTTAAAAACGGGCAAATTTTGAACAAAACGGGGAAAGGGTGCAAAAAGGGTAAAACTTGAAAATGCGAGAAAAATCTTTTGGAAAGAATTGGAATGTGCAAAAATTGTGAATATGTATAAGAAGGGTAAAAAGAGGGCATAACTTCAAAATGCGAGATGAATCGTTTGGAAAGGTGCAAAAATATTGAATGATAAAAAGGGTAAAATTGGTGGCGAAAAGGTAAAACTTTAAAATGCGAGAAAAAACTTTTGGAGGGGTTAGGACTGTGGCAAAAGTTGTGCATGTTGATAAAAAAAATGGTGGCAAAAGGGAATGTGGGAAAAAACTGTGAATGTGGTTAAAAACGGGCAAATGGGGTAAAACTTGAAAATGCGACCCAATCGTTTGGAAAATTGTGAATGAAAAAAGTGTATACTGAGGTTCAATTGCAAAATGACCGAAAATAGATTTTTTTTGCCACGTACACTACATTTAAGATATTCCAGATCATTCCAAACAATTTTCCTCGCATTTTTAACTTTTACCCTTTTGCCCCCCATTTTAACCTTTTTACCCCATTCTACTACAGCTTTTTACCCACACACATTATTTTTAATAAATTTCTAAATCATTTCTAAATATTTTTGCCGTTATTGCAAGTTGTACCATTTTTAGCAATTTATCCCCTTTTACTTTTATTGCATTTTGAAGTCCAACTCTTTTTCGCCAATTTTTACGCCTTTTCGCCCACGTTCACTACAATTAATATATCTGCAGTCATTGTCCAAAACAAATTTTGGTCGGCTTTTAGTAGTCTTATTTAAACTTATATTCAATTATTGGTCGACCTCTAGACCCAATCATTCCATGCTAATGATCTCGTCATTTGTAGATTTTCTATACTATATATTATTTACTTCATATAGTTACATTCCCCATTGTTGCATCCGATTTTTTAGTCTCTTTTTAATTCTGCCCTTTCTGATAGACGTTTCTTATTTTCTGCACCTTCCACAACATTCCAATCGATTTTTGTCACAGATGCCTCTTATATATATCCAAATTCAAATAAATTCCACTCGTGAGTCGAAAAATTCGGCTCCTCTTCACTATAAAGCTCTCACTCTCAGTAAAATAAAAATTAAACTCCGAATTGAATTTTTATTTTTTATATTTGATTCGCTCGGAAGCGATTCAAATAAACAAAAATTTTAAAAATTAAATTCGCTCGAGATTTTAATGTTTTTAAACTCGGAGTGAGAGCTTTATATTGAGGAGGAGCTGAATTTTTCGGCTCGCGAGCGGAATTTTTACTTACTCTGATTAAAATATCCTGTATTTTGGGTTCTTATGAAACTAACTGATAAATTCAATATATTTCGATTTCGTAACTTTTATTTTCTTTATTTGTTCGCATGTATATGTGTTGAATTTGTCGGTTAGAGCTATGAAACAACCACTAAGTAAGTAGCAACACAGATACCTGTAGTTTTTGTTCATGTCCTTGTAGATGTATTTATTTTTTTTCCCCTTTTCTTGTCGAATAGCTCTTTGCATATGGATGTTTAAACATGTGTACGTTTTGACTTATTCGTAAATGATGATGTAGATTTTCTGGATAAGTCTGTATCTAGTTTTCGTTGGTGATGTCGTAATGAAATCGCAGCAGTTCGTCTTGTACAGTGAGTGATTGTGTGTGTGTAGGCTTAAAAATCTCAACAGACTGGTATTCATGAAAGTGTCTAATTTTTGCGTGGCAAAAAGGTTTAACTAAGTTTTATAAATAAAAAAAAATATGAATCTCAAGGAATACATTTTATTTTATTTATTTATTATTTATTTAAAACTTTTAAATTTATTGAACTGAAAACGCAATCATTGTATTCTTAGAAGTGAAAATAAATCACAAAATTAATCATTATCGTGTGAGCAAAAAAGAAATTTCAAATGATAATGTATACAAATATGCCGCTTGAATATTTCGTGAAAATATTGTTATTCTGCGACAAGGACACACGTTATTTCCAGTATGATTCCACGATCTGAAGAAGCGTATGTCCATGGGCTCCTCAGCAAAAATTATTGAGAATTTAGAAGCAGTTGGAGCTTTGAGAAGCTCACACTGCTTCCTGCTTCTTGTATGCAATAAAGTAAGGGAGAATATATATATATAATAAAAATGGTGATCTGAAGAAGCGCTTCTAAGAAATATCAAAAATGTATAAACAAAATAATTAAAATTGTACCAAGACAGTGCAAACGAAACAAATATGAACCACAGTCACGATACTGTAGAGACAGAATTCTGTTAATATCAGGAGTGTAAACAAAGTTACAATTTGTTGCCCTTCTTTTAGACTGATTTAGGAATCGTAAAATAAACACATGATTCTAAATCAGTTATTCTGCATTCTATAAACAGCTTCCTGAAACCAATTACGATAATATATTGCGTTTAGTTGGCACTATCGAATGTTTCTAAGTGGGGACTTTGTTCGAAAAAAAATGCGCTTCTGTAAGTGCATTGGCTAGTGTATCCGAAGAGAGTCCTGCTTCCATTACTGCTTTTTGGCATCCACAATTTTTTGCTGGACAATTATATTTGACATCGTTATGGATGTATTATTGGATACAATACTCGATTTACACTTTGGGGCAGAGGCCAAAAATCTGCACAAAATATGTGGACGATTTATTTGATGTCATCAGAAAAACTGAGGTGGGCAACACGATGATAGCATTGAACAGTGTTCGAAGAAATAAGGGTAAACAACAAGAGAAGACGCATAATTTTGAATCAGGACAATGTGAACTCTCACACATCAGCTGAAATAATTGGCTGTTTGTGCACTCAGCATGTCGAATTGATGGGAAATCCGCCGTAAAGCTTCGATTTGGCACCAAATGACGTCTTTTTATTCCATCGCATCAAGAAAAAAACAAGGGTTTTCGACGCCCAAAGCAGAGTGGAAAAGTGCGTCGAAAATTGGTTTGAGCGCACGCAAAAGTGCATTGATCTTCACGGAGAATATTTTGAAATACAATAACACCATTTCCAATGATAAATGATTGTGTTTTTATTGCTCGACCCGAAATATAAATAGCAAATTCTGAAATTCGAATGTATTCTGAGAGACTATGAAATGAGGAAAGAGATACAAAATCGTCAAAGGTAAGAGTTACAAATTTTAAACTGCTTGCGATTTATTGAAATACATTCTGAAACAGAGCCCTTAGCCGCAGCGGAAATCTCCATTGGCCTGTAAGGACAATCGTGAAGATGAGGGGCAAAACTGAGCTAACTTTTGTGCTACCACGCCCATGTACTATCATATTTTGTGGTTTGTTGGGGTCCTAAATCCACTGTCGCATAGTCTAAATCAATGTTTATAATCATACAAAAACAAACGACTTATGACATAAAATTAAATCAAAAATTCCAATACACACGCACAGCAAGAGTAAATCTAAATATTTAGTTATATTTGACTATACATTTCGGCATACAATTTCCATCTTTCTTTTACAGCAACATCTGGTCATAAAAAATTACCAAATCCGAGTAGCTTAATTTCAAATCCAATACATTTAATGTTAATTTTAAAATTCTTTTTAAATTTCATTTCGTTATTCTCTTTAGTTTAAATGAATGTAGGGAATGGAATGTCCATATTGTTATCACATTTATGAAAATTACATATTACCATATATGACAACACTTCCATAGCAACCAAAGTCCTAGAGAAAAATCGCAGAAAAACAGTTACAACATTCAATAAACACCACAAACATGGGAAAATGTAGCAAAGAAAGTCACGATATAAACAAAAAAACAACAACTGTTTGCCATTGTTTGTAAATTTTTTCCAAACGTGCTAGCCCTACATTGACTTTGAATTTGGCGATGACAGTGGAAGCAGGAACAGCTGCAGTAGAAGCATTGAAACGATTCTAAGCCAGTGGAAGTTCACCGCTTGATAATACGATATCGTATAAGGTCTTAAAAATATCAGGACGAGTAAATGAAAATACAATGGCCAGCCATTACAAAATGATAATGGATTGTACAATAAAGGGTTATGCATATAAAAGTACACATTTTTAGTTCGATTGGAAAATATTCGCACAAGCGGTTGAGCGCAGCAGCAACTGTTTTGGTATTTGTTTACCCTCAAATAAAGAAAGTTTGTGGATCTGCGTCTAAGGGGTCAGCTGGAATTGCCATTCACTTCCCGTAAATTAATAACGATGTAATCGTTATAACTAAATGGATACTAATATACTTTACTTTCTAATGTCCAAAATATTAAAATTCACAAAAGTGAAACTTCTTATGGGAGGGTATTGCAATCCGAATCAGCAACGTTTTGTGTGACATATATAGAGTGGTGGTAATACGTCGCGTTACCGGAAATAGAGTGAGAATCGCACGTCGCGTGACTCAAAAGTATAAAAAGTAAACAAAAAAGTACAAAATGGGAACACAAAAGTATAAAAAGTGTACAAAAAAGTACTAAAATGTAAATAAAAGTACAAAAGAATTATACAAAATTACAAGAAAAGAATACATTGGAAAACATGACAAATATATAGTACTATGTAGTTATTTATATTCAATTCAATTCAGTTTATTATTTCCTGATATTACAAATTTGTGTTATATTGTATAAATTTACTTTGTATAATATATTTTAATAAATAAATAAATAAATAAATACACACAGTTTAAGGATGTTACCCCTTTTCTGCTTAGATATCATAAGTTTTTTCTTAAAATAGTATCTTAATTTAATATCGAAAATGGGGGAAAACATTTTCAAAAAACTTATATGAAATATTTAGGTTTAAGATAAAGTATGAACTACTTAACAAGCTAAGATAAGGCCAGCTCAACAATATGATTGTATTCAGAATACGAACATCTGACATTACAATTTTCAAACAGTCTGTCCAACCTGTTTGCCACAAGATCAAACAAGATCCTGTTTGCCACAAGATCAATTTGATGGAGTCGTATAGTAGAGTAAGATCTGGAAAGATTAACAATTAACTTTAAAAGTTTATTCTGGAGAGTTTGGAGTCTATTAATATGACACTTTAACTAATTTTAATGAAAAACTGTTTTTCTGGTTTTTTTTAATTTATTTACTTTATTTAAGAACTATTAGTAATGGGTCCGTCGGTGGTGCACTGGTTAGTGTGCGCGCCTCTTGTACAGGAGATCTTGGGTTCGATTCCTGCTCCGACCACCTTAAAATTTCTTTCGACGACGGTCACCTCGCTTAGTGACGGCGACACTATCGAGTAGTTAGCCATGAAAAAGCTTCTCAAAATACCGTTCGGAACCGGTGTAAAACTGTAGGTCCCAATCAGTGAGTATAAAAACTTTAAAGCGCACAGCTCACTGGTTGTGAGAAGCTCTCCCCAAATTCCTTCATGGGATATAATGGGAAACCATTAGTAATGGGTACTCGCCTTAGTTTTTAAAAACTTCAAATGTACGGGTTTTCATTGAGAGATAAAGACAAGTTATGTAATCCAACGAAATTTGATTCCAAGCATCCTTAAAGGTCTGAATTAGTGACTGCCTGTCATCAAATTGTCTACCTTACGAGATAACCAACCCCAGACATTTTCGATAATGTTTAGATCTGGCGAATAGGGTGGCCAGTCAAGATGTTAACATTTTGGGTTGCAATGAACTCCTTTACTACTCTGGAGTTGTGTATAGGGTCATTATCTTGTTGCAATATCCAAGATATGGGACCAAATAGTTCACTAAATTTCGGAAAAGCCAATTCCAATAACGATTTATAGCTTGCACCTGTCATTTTTGCACTTTGAAATTGAAGATCGATGGTGCCATGGTACGTAATAGCACCCCACACCATAATTCCGCCCTCTCGGCTGCGATGTCGGTTCAAAAACCGCGTTTCTTTGCGCAGAGCCAGAGGCGGATTTTGGTTGGATGTGGCCCAGGGCGCAGAATAAATATTGGACCCCTGAAAAATAATCAAAAAATAACCACATTTTTGTTGAAATAATCCAAAATTTTATAAAACTTAAAAACATACTTAAATTACTTTAAGTACTAATTAAAATACAGAAAATTTTTTCTATCTTTTTGGCTTGCAAACTTGTAAATTATATCATTAATATCAATAATTTTAAGTAAATCACTACCTATATGCAATACAGCAATAGTATTGAGTCTTTCTTTCTGTTATGGAATTTCTTAAATAATTCTTTACTCTTTTAAGACAAGAAATGATCCTTCTCCAGAATCGTTTCCACATTTGGAAAAGTTTCTTTCATATCTTTGGCTTTTTTATCTAAACTCCTAGCTGAGCCGGCAGACTTCGCCCTGCCGACAAAATTGGTCAATGATGTCATAGCCACTAATGAATTCACACATTTTATATTTGGGAAAACCAAACCATCACAAAAGTGTGCGTAGATTTGGTTGGTAGGCATTTTTCGATGTTTTGTAGTTCTACCTTATCAATATATCTTGGATGGACAATTGACGCGTTGCAGTTTGCTGAGCTTTTAGTTTTTATTTGAATGCAAGGCGAGACAGACGTGTACGTAAACAGTGATAAAATAAACAAAAATTGCAACTTTTTTTAGAACAAACTTTATGGGTAAGACCAAAATCATAACTAAAAGTCTTAATGTAAAAGTAATGATTCGCGCAACTGTATTCGTGCAAGTATGACTTTAAAAAACCATCATACTGGAAGATCTTTAACTTCGTTATGTCCTGTACATTTAATTTCAAGGAATTTTATTGTGGATACAAATCTTCGTAAAATGTTTCTCCAAAACCTTTCGGTTTGCATTACAATTTTCGCATTTTGTGCATTGACGCAATTTGAAACCATGGAGCGCTTGTAGAGTGTCCACATTGAGGCGACATGTTGCTTTGATTTTTTATGGTCGGACAAAGTAGCTCCAATATGTTTCCAATTTTGAAACCCAGTTGTCAACTTGGATTTTGAGCCCAAAAATAATTTTCGTGGATAGCATTATATAGATTTGGATGTTTCGGAAAAAATTATCCACGTTATTTCTTCACATTCTCCACTCAACGATTTCCTATAAAAATGCAATCACCGTGTTTATATATCGATTTAATTTGACTAATATGGCCAATATTTATTAGTTTATTACAAATGAGAAATTCAACCATTTCTATTCTTAATACATTAGGCCAGAGAAAATGTATTTTAATTTTATTTGGTTGGTTGGTTGGCAAGGCTACAAGACAGCACGCTGTCTAGCACACTTAGGCTATATAAGCCCATTGTGATACCTGCAGTTTCCTCCATAGCAACTATCGACTAGTCGTCCAGCCAATTTGCCCTTTCAATAAATTTGTCTATAAGACCTACAGGAATATCCTATAGGGCTACTGTGCTAATTAGATGTGTTCCGAATATCCTACTTCTACTTCAGAGCAGGGCAATCCAAGAGAAGGTGTTTCGTCGTTACCTCGTCCTCTTCCATGCAGCATCTAGAGAGAGTGGAGTTTCTATGTCCCAATCAGAGGGCGTGTTTTCCTACAAGACAATGTCCCGTAAGTGTTCCTATCATTGTGGATAACCTGCCTCTCGGCAAGTTAAGTAGTTGCCTAGTCCTCTTCCTGTCCACCTGTGGCCAGAGGACCCTGGCTTGTTTGCAAGCTGAAGTAAGTCTCCACTTGTCCTTGAACATATTGTGGCCCACTGCCTGATCTGCAAACGGCAGGTAGAGACTGGCATACTAACACCTTCTTTTGCCGGAAGAACCTGTGCCGTAGTGCCCTGTCTAGCTAACGCATCCGCTACGCAATTGCCTGGAATGTCGCTGTGTCACGGTACTCAGATGAGCCTGATGTCAAAATACTCTGCCATCACCCTAAGTGATGAGTGGCATTCTTTCGCCGTGAGGGACGTCTGTTGAGATACATATTCTCCGGAAGGTTGTGACACTACTTTTCGGTAGTTCAACTACCTCCAGTATGGTGGTAATTTTCCGCCTGAAATACACTACAGTGATCAGGCAGCTTGACGGAGATATTTATATTTAGGTCCGTTGAATGGACCCCATAGCCCACTTGCTCGTTCAACTTTGATCCATCCGTGAAAAATCTGATGCTACTGGTATCCCCTTTCAGTGACTTTTCCCAGGTATTCCTGTTCGGAATAGAAGTCCTTAGATTTGTCGCTGGTAGAAGGTAGAGTATACAGTAGTCCGTGTTTACGGGAATAGAGTTGATCCGGTGTAGTAATTCAGTGTGTCCTTAATGTCCCGATATCAAAACGCCACAATCTCTGATTCTCACCAGGGATGTAACGGCTGCCTATTCGGCCATGATATCAGGAGTAAAGATGTTCAGTATAGCGCTAAGTGCAGTACCTGACGTCGTGCCCATTGCCCCATTAACGCTAATCAGTGCTGATCTTTGAATTTTCATCAAGGAATTCAGAATATATTTCTTTTGGAGGGACCTCCACCAAACTACGATACCATAGAGAAGTATTGTTTTGACTATTGCCCGTATAAATCCACATTAATTTTATTTCCAATGAAATATTTTGCGACTTACTATCGATATTTTCCATCGGCATATCTTGCCTGCCTTTGTCTACAGATATTTCACGTATGCCTTCTTCTATACCAAGAGTTTCAGCAAACTCATTTTGTCGGCTGGTGGAAGCTGTAAGTGCATCTGTTTTTTTGTGCCCACAGAATTACCTAGAGTGATCATAAATTTATCTAATGCTCCCTTCTATTGGTTGATAACTTCTTCATATTGTTTTTTAACTTTTATTTTTTCAGCGTCTGATAAATGGCGTATCACTGTTCATATTATGTTTCAAAAACAAAGATTGCAGATAAATAAATAAGTTTTTAAACATTGCCTTCTGAAACATGTTATTTAAAATTCACGAGAATGATTTGTAACAATATTTTTATCATGCAGTTTTAATTGTTAAACTCGTGGTACAGTTTGTAAATAATTCACCGTGAGGAAAGTTGCAATACAATTGGGAGGACAATTTTTAGTTGATTTAAAGTCTTAAAAACAAATTTATTTCGAATGCCACCTGATACTAATTATTTGTAATGACATAAATATAAGTATATAATTTTATAATTCAAAATTAATAAAGATAAACATCGTTACAACAGGTGGACTATAGATTGGCTTCACAAAAATAGTGGGCGTTCAAAGTTGATGAAAATGAAATTTTCTATAAATAAGTTCCATTTTAGTTTTCTGGACCATTATAGGTAAATTTTTTTGCAGCATTTGATAAAGATTGGTCCTTGTTTTAATATATAATGGATATTTTGGTAGAAAAATAAACACTTTAATTTTTATATGTAGAAGAAAAACTTGATTTCTGCACCCTTTTTGTATGACTTAGCTTATCATAGGAAGATTGATAAAGTCACGAGGCCCCCAAAACTGCGGGGCCCCGGGCGCGCGCCCGGTGCGCCCCCCCTTAAATCCGCCTCTGCGCAGAGCATGGAAATTATATTTGTAGCCATCAGGCCCATCCAAATTAATCTTCTTCTCATCGGTAAATACAACGGTTCTCCATTCATTTACATGATCTCTTGGCTGCACATCCCATACCATGTAGTCTCTTGCGAATTGAAGCCACTTTTCCTTACGAGGAACATTAAGTGGCGGCCTTTTTTTGTAATTTCAGGTATTTAAGATACTCACAGGTCTTAATTACTCTGCGTACTGATGAATTGCTCGTTTCCACTCCAGCTTGAGCTCTTATTGTTGACAAGGATAAGGCAGAATTAGCAGCAATTCTGATAATATTTCTTTTCTTATACGTAGATAAAGACAATGAAACCCTTCCTTTAAAATTGTTTCCATACCCCTCGAGGGCCTTGATGAAATTGTCCATGTATTGCCATTTTGCCTCGTAAACTGATTAAGATTTAATAAATTGTAATAAACAAACGCTCCCTACAAAAAATCATCGCTTACTTTAAAAATAATAAAAAAATAATAAAGTGCCTTTATTCAAGTCACCCAAAAATTAGCATATTTTCGGACTTTTTTTTTAAAAATTGCTCAAAAAAGTTTTTTAGTTAAGAAACCACTATTGTCATGATTTTTTTCTATCTCAAGATGTCTGGCTTCCATTTCCATTTTAAAATTCTTCAATGGGTTACAAATTGCAAAAGATACAGGCTGCTGAATATGGAATGTTTAAATAAAATAAATAAATGGTTTCCCATTACATCCCATGAAGGGACCGGGGAGAACTTCTCACAATCACTGAGCTGTGCGCTTTCCAGTTTTCACTCACTGATTGGGACCTACAGTTTTACACCGATTCCGAACGGTATTTTGAGAAGCTTTTTCATGGCTATATACTCGATAGTGTCGCCGTCACTAAGCGAGGTGACCGTCGTCGAAAGAAATTTTTTTTTTTAAGGTGGTTGGAGCAGGGATCGAACCCAGGATCTCCTGTACAAGAGGCGCGCACACTACCCATTGCACCACCGACGGAATGTTTAGTGCCTTTAAATAAGTGAACCGGAGTGTATAAGTAAAATTGTATAATCAAAAAGAAAAAAACTAAATTAAATTATAGACAAGTTTAAAGAAATCATGCTCTGAATGCATGCAAATACAAATTTGAACTTGATTACATAAAAGTTATAGCGCCATACGATTTTCAATTTTGGTATATTCCGTTAAATTTCAGTCATAATTAAGTTCCTTTTTTCAGAATGTGAGACACGTTTAAAAATAAAAGCTTGAGTTCTCCTAAAAGCCCTTCTTGAACTGTACACTTCCATTCTTAAACCCACTGATTGTGATCCTTAGTTTAATACTGATACTGAATAATAATGTTGTGTATTTTTTTGCACTAGAAAGAGTTGAGACAATTCTCGCTAAGTTGAGTTTTGTTTATATCTATAATGTGGGATGATATACTTAAATATTTGAGGAGGAGGGAGCTGATGATATGCCTTGGTGGACATTGAAATAGCTACACGCTGAAAAATCGGTCGTTTTTTGTTGTTTGTATGCAAATATAATATGTGTTGGGAGCTTGTCGCAAATATAATATACTTGTGTCCAAACGCATTGTGTTTGTTATTCAATATTACATGATTGAGACACAATCACTAATATGTTATAACATATGTGTTTGCGACCCAAATCTATATTTGTTTGGTATACAAATACAGCCGTGTTTGTTGCACTGTTTATGCTCTCGCGTGAGCAAGAGAATAAAAGAGGAGAAACGAGTGTGTTTATGTTGTAAGTGTGTTCTTTATTTTTGCATTATTCTTTCAGACAGTGATTCATAAATATTCCTGAATGTGCGTATGTATTCAGTCGTCAATGGTTCATCGGACAGAGGATATCAAAAGCGCTTGATCAGTGAAAGAAGAATAAACAAACGCTCGGACGGTTAAATGATTTGTGATGTTGCTTTCGTTTTTGTGAATGTGTTTCGCATATACAACGTGAATCAGTTAAATCTTTTAATTTTTTTGTATTAATTATTTATATAAGTAAATGTGGATATAAAATTAATTATAAAAAAAAAAAATTACAGCTGACAGTTGTCCGAGGCCTTCGGCCACGGACTGTCCCTGCAGGCTGTGTCAGAGACACGGCTATTAAGTTTAACGTTGAATACGCCATCCGATAAGACAGAAAACATATATAACAATAAATTCATTTGCTTATATTATTTATCATTTATTGTTATATATGTGTTCTGTCTTATCGGATGGCGTATTCTATGTTAAACTTAATGGCCGTGTCTCTGACACAGCCTGCAGGGACAGTCCGTGGCCGAAGGCCTCGGACAACTGTCTGCTGTAATTTTTATATTTACCAACGGCATTTGATTCAAGTCCGTTTAAAAATAAATATTATGTTCAATTTTTTTAAACTTAATTTAATTTATGTATTTTAATTAATATTTTTATTTAAATAAGTACTGCGAATGTTGAGAGGGCCGCCCAAATATTAAAAAAGGTTTACCTTATCGAGTCTTCGCATTAGCATTCGAGCGTTGTGTGAAAGCTTTACGCTTTACAATTCAAAATTAATGTTACAACAGCTTTATTGAAGCTTTCGCAATAAATCTTTATTACGTTAGCTTACTGTTTGTTTCACTTTTTACTAGATACATGTTGCCAAGCAACATTAGCTTGCTGTTCGTTTCACTTTTTACTAGATACATGTTCCTAAGCAATGTTGAGCAACCAAAAACACTCAACCAAACACCACACATATGTTTGAGTGTATGTGTTTAAACAATTTTCATTTGAGAAACTAAAATACTAGAAATATATCAACCAATATGAAATGTATATCAAACGAAAGATAACATCTTCATTTACCTACAAAAAAAATTTAAAAAAAATTCATCTAGCCGTTTCCTCAAATTCAATGAAATAAAGATTACAACAATAAAAACCTGACATGACTCCTCATACTGTAAGGTAAGACGTATTCTACGTCAATAAAGAAAGAACGAATAATTGGTTTCTAATTATTATTGTTATGTTTGGAAGAAAATCCGCATATGTCTCCACGTAAGTAGGTTTGGCGCAACACGCGAATGCTTCCACGTAAGTATGTGGATGTTTGGGATGAAGCACGCGTATGTGTCCGCGTAAAACCTTTTAAATACACCCGAGTTGGGGACTTTCAAGCTTATAAATGTTTGAAGTGTGTTCCAAACAGCTACATGGTTCCTGCAGAATATGTTTGGGAGAATATGTTACAGAGGCCGTTTTTTTTCAGCTTTTCAATAAGAGCGCTACAAAAGTTTTTTTTTAAATAAAACAAAACCGGTTATAGATACCAATGAAATTCTTTATTGCTGTGAAAGTACGTTCGATGCCATTATGTATGGACTTCGATTACTTTTACATGGCCACCACGGGCACGCTTGCAGAAGTCCAGACGCTGAACCCAATTTTTGACGGTTTTCAGCCACAAATCGGCCGATACTGCTGCAATTTCACGTTCGATATTCGTACGAAGTTCATCAATCGTCGCTGGCTTGTTAGCATAAACCATAGACTTGACGTAGCCCCACAGGAAATAATCTAACAGCGTCAAATCGCACGACCGAGGCGGCCAATCGACTGGGCCATTTCGTGAGATAACACGTTCACCAAACTTGGTTTCCAATAAATTGATTGTGGCATTCGCGGTGTGGCTTGTGGCGCCGTCCTGTTGGAACCGCGTGTCGTCCAAGTCCATTTTATCCAATTGGGGCCAAAAATATTCGGTTATCATTGAACGGTAGCGATTCGCATTCACAGTAATGTGCCGGTCTTGATCATCACGGAAAACGCCGCCGGCCCATAAACCGTACCAAACCGTAATTTTTTCGGGATGCAATGATAACTCATGAATTACGTGTGGATTGCTGTCTGGCGAATAACGCATATTTTGCTTATTAACGAAGCCATTCAGCCAGAAATGAGCCTCATCGCTGAAGATGATTGAGGCCACTGAAGTTGAGGCCACTGACTCCAAATTTCGGTAGTAAATTTTAATAATTTCGACTCGTTGTTGGCTCGTATATCTTTCCATGATGAAATTGCAAACCTTACTGAAGAGAAATGTCAAAAGAGCGGGAACAAATATGGCGTCGTTTGGGGTCCCTATCGATTTACTTTTGAAGCGTCTCTGTTGAAAAACTCTTACATGTCGCATTTTTTTTCCTTGCGCAGCCGTATCCTGTCCATCGCATTTCCTGGATAGCAGTAATGCCAGCCTTAGAACTTTCGAGGACATCTACCTATTGGATAATTGCGCCGGATCTATATAGAGTTCGTACATTCCAAGTGTAGATCCATAAATCTTGGTCATTATAACGTTTACGGGGGTCATCAAGAAATAGGTTTTTATGTTTTCTTTTTCGTTTTTGTATATTCCCACTTGATATCACTTACCCGAATTTCCTACATTGCTTGTCAACAAATGTGATTGAAAAAAATCTTCAGAGGAATTGTAAGTCAAAAAGACACTTCATCCTTAATAGGGTTAAGAAACATAAAATACGTGCCAAGGTTTGAGTCTTTTGCCACAGACAGACAGACAACCACATCTTAAATAGTTCTACAGAAAAATGATGAGAAATATCCGAAACAACAGCATCAGCAATACAGTTGAAGAATGCAATTACAGTTGAAAACTTGAGTATTACACTCATAATCCATAAAGGACAAGAAAGAACAATTTGAAAACAGAACATAGCAACATGTGAAAGTGGCTGTCATTTTTAAAATTCTCCATTCTCTTTAAAGTGCTTTTAGTGGAGAACGCCATCCTCCGACTCACGCTGTATCGTACTAGTGGCACAGTCACAAAAAACAATAGCGACACGACAACAGATCAGGTGCAATGTTAACTTAAATTTAACAAAAAATAGCGAAAAACAGGCTTTACTTCGTGTTGTATTGGTTATGGGATAAGAGGATATGGGGACATGGTTAATGCCAAACCAAGGCACTTGTCTAAGATTTGCTTCCATACAGTTGTACAGTTATATTTCTTCTGTTCCAATGGTGTTTGACTACCACGAGTGTTTTGGCTCAATCATCGCAGTTCCACTTACAGTTATACCTATTTATACCCAGTCTTTTGTTCATTCACAGTCAGTGGTTGCAGGATATTTATGTTAAAAGACATGTAAAGAAAAAAAATGCATCTCAGGCATGATTGCCCTTCATGCATTTGCGACAAGCGCCAAAGACCATGAAATGAAAATATAAGCAATTGTTGGTTATGTGTGGTTGGTATTGGTAGCTTTGCGGATCTTCATCCGCAAGACTAAGAACATCCGTTCTTAGAAAATGTTGCCAACTGTCTGGCTTACTATCGCACATTCATATATGCAATTTAAAAACTTGTGTTAAGTGTTTAACCCAATTGTTGAGATTAAACATTTGTTTGTCTGCCTTAAAGGTAAAAACGCTCTCCAGAAGCGTTCTGTAGATATATTGTATAACACAAAAAAATAAATAAGCGATTCACCAGCACAACACCAGCATCTAAATGAACTTTGGGATTTAATACACTGAAAGAAAATACCATTGCAGCAGATCGGTATGAGAATGTTCGATAGTGTGCGCTTCAAATGCTGCAATACAAATTTTAATTGTCCCTTTTTGTCCCACTTTTTGGTCACAACCATTTGGTCAGGTTAATCATACAACATCTTTTAGTGAGAACAAAACGATTAAATATTAAAAAAATAATATTTGTTTGGTAATAACATATAAGAATACTAAACTGTTGCTTGTTAAAAAACATAATCGTCGAAGTAACGAATCATATTCAGTTAAAGAAATAATTTTCATTGCGGCAATAAATCAAAACATTTGCTTTAAATGAAAAAATTCCTCTCTGCCTCCTACAATTTTACCCTGATGGCAATGTTTTCCTCTCAGTGTAGATCCTAATGTTATCAGTTGTAACACATACGAGGGTGGCAAAAGTTGTACTATATGAAATTTTTTCCCTCGTAAGTGTCGTCATTTCTAAATAGGTGAGTCAAAAAATGAAACGAGTTGTCGTAGGTCAAAGAAATTTTGCGCACGTAATATTTAGATGCAAAGTATAGAAAAAACAAGGTTTAGTCACAATAAAAAAAAATCCTAAATAAAAAATTATATGAGGTGTCAGGGGACTCCCTGCTGGAACGAAGTTCCTTTCGCTATATGTTATGTACTAGTTAGCGCCGTTGTAAAATACAATAATTTAAATGGATCTATAAGAAAACATTCTTTTTGTGAAACGATAAACTTTTTTTTATAGAATGTATTTTTTTTTAAGTACATTTTTAGGTCCTTTTTGTAGGAATATGTATTATATTTTCCCGAAAATTTAATTTTTAAAGAGAGGTACTTCTTTTATTAAAAGCTGATGTTATTTTTAAGAAAAGGTACTATTTTTAAGAAGAAGTACTTACTGGAAGAAAAATCCATAAGAGTTTTTTTTTATAAAGAATTTTTTTAAGTACAGGTACTTTTTAAAGAAGTGGTACTCTTTTAGGAAAAGGTTATTTATTTAAGGAAATGTACTTATTTCAGAAAGGCTACTTATCTCAAAAAAAGAAAAAGTATTATTTTAATCTTTAAGAAAAGGTACTTTTAAGAGAAAGAATTTTTGTAAGGAAAGGTTTTTTTTACTAAAAGGGAATTTTTCTTAGAATTGGTCCTCTTTTCAAGAATAGGTAAATTTTTAAGAGTAAGTACTTATCTCATGAAAAGTTATTTTGTTTCACAAAAAAGGGTACTCTTTAAAGAAAAGGTAGTTCTTTAAGAAAAGGCAATTTATTGTAAGAAAATATACTTTTTTAAGAAAAGGTACTTATTTAAAAAAAATAATTTTTTTAAGAAAACGTGCTTTTTGTAAGAAAATTTACTTTCTTTAAGCAAAGGTACTTCGTTAAGATTAGGTATTTTTTTAAGGAAAGGAACTTTGTTTAAGAATATGAATAGGTCTTTTTTTTGATAAATTTTATTCTTTTTAAGAAAATGCACTTATTTAAGAAAATTTTCTTTTTTTAAACTTCTTTCACTTTGGCTTTGCTAGATTTACTTTTTATTGGGTTCAAAACTGCAATATATGATAAGTATTGGTTACAGGCTCCACCTAGAAAACTTCCCGTTAAACAAGAATATTCTCAACATACATATGTTAGTCTAGACACAAACCAAAGTAAAATTACCCAATATAGTTAATAATAGTTTTAAGAATACTGTTAAAAAAAAGCTAAAAAAAGTAGCATAATAGTGTTAAAAAAATTCAAGTTGAACCCTTACATTTTACATGATTTTAAAGAATAACAACACATTGACCAATAATCTCTGAAACGACATAATACTTTACATCTAAAAAATATTTTAAACGTTTCCTAATCAAACAGTTTTTAATCGAATCATGTATTATTGTGAAGCAATACCAACATCTAGTTTAAGCATTCTTTACCATGCTCACAACACTGTGCGACGCTATCATGAAATTTCCTTTGAAAGAGTTTCTCAAGGTAAACCCGATAAGAATCCGGATAAAACTGTATAGAAAACCGAACAGCAGATTTATTCTAATAAAATTCTGATAAAGAACAGTAGTTAATTGAGTCTAATCTAGGCTATGATTACTGTAAGTTAAATTGCTGGAAAACCATCTTCTTGTCCACTCCATCTGGATGCTAATGTCATCTTAATTAAAATCAATATTTAGACAAGATTCTGTGGTGTGATGATAAGATTTGGGTATTACTCAGGTCAACAGGTCGTAGGTTAACAAACCGTCATCGACAAGTATCTTTGAAATAAAGAAGCTAGAAAATTGTAAAGGAAGATCGGCAGATACCCCCCGACAGGAGCGAGCTGTCAGCTTGACGTCACTGTGTGTTGTTCTAAGCTGATAGTCGCCGCCTTTTTTACCGACTGCCATCGACTTGAAACACAAGCAGTCCATACAACAAAACCGCGGATAATCTGATCTACGTTTAGAACAAAATTTATTACAATTTCACCCACGCCTTATATCTCATTAAAAAGAAATGTGCAAAAAAAAAGGATTACTATACAACGAAAAAGACAAATGAATAGACATGCGTTATTGCAAACAAATCATTGGATTCTCTGTGTGAAACAAATACTGAAATCTTCTGACGATTCAGATTCGAATGCCGAACCTGATGAAGGGATACCGGACATGCATCAGTATCAAGAGCTGTTGGCGCAGAAGGTTACATCGGGGGAATGCTGCACTATTCTAACAACCGGTGCACTAAAAGAATTTTCTTCATAATATTAATTAATCCTACAAAGTTTTTCATACATCCTATGAGTAAAATGTAATGAATTATTCGAAATTTGCGTCATATGTTCGTAGAAAAGTTACATTACAAATTCTTCAATAATTGTATTTGTTTTGTTTTGGTTTCACGTCTCTATCTGTCAAATTCAACACAAAAATACGAACAAACAAAGTAAACAACAAAGTACAATAACAAAATACACTGAATTTGACAGTTGGGGCCACAAGAAAGCAAACTAAGCTGTTCTACTGGTTCAGCCATGGATTTGACACAAACATGCACAAGCAGAGCATTGAAATTGCTGTTGAAGATATCACTGTACAGCATGCAAACAAAAAGGGTTAATCAAATAATAATGAAGATTATTAGTTTAGTGTTACAACAGAGTTGGAGCCGGCAATATGCAAATTATTATATTTCTGCCGTGGTGTTTTTCTATGTTTTTGCTTTGTTTTTGCATGCACTTTGCGGAACAAAAACTAATAACCGTTTCAAAATCGATAAACAATCGTTACTATTCCCCTTGATCCTCACCACCTCTCTCTTAGAAAATGATTCATAGAATCTATGAAACATATTTATAAATTCCATGAAAGATTTTCCTAGGTCCAATGAAACTTATTCATAGTTACACAGCCTTTACACGATGCCATTAACCATGCAATTTGCGTTCTGATACGGGGTGTAGAGAAGTAATAATGGAGGAAAAACTGGCACGAGGCGCCACCGCACTGCACTGGGTTTCACGCAATTGCATTGCAATTCTCTTTGTGCTCTTTCCGCATTTGTTATTATTTTGACATTTGATGTTTTTGTTTCTTTCATTCTAGTTTTTCCTGTGTTGTTTTACGTTGCTAGAGATTACGTGAAATAATTTAACAGAAATTACAAAAAAAAAGAAAAAGAAAGTTAATCAGAAAAATGAATGAAAAAGAAATTAGAAATTAGAAGATTTAAGCTGCAATTTCAAAAGAGAATTGATAAAAATGGCATCGAGTAAATATGGTGTTATTATGATAGATTTTCATAGATTTTAGGAAGCTTTCGTAGATTTAGCTTCATATAATCTATGAAATATTTTCATAGAATTTGTTGTAGTTATTTCATACATTTTACGAAGTTTCCCTAAAAAGTTTCATAAAGTTAACCTCATAGAATCTATGAAAATTTTTCTTAGATTCTGTGAAATGTTTCTTTGGCTGAAAAATAATGAAACATTTAATAGAATGTATGAAGATATTCTTAAGTATTACGAAGATATTTCTCTCAGTGTGGAACATCTGCAGAAAGCTGGAAATGTGTCAGAATACCACTGTACTTCGCAACCAAACAATAAGTTGTGGTAAATTTAATTGTAAGAGAGGACAATTTTAAAATGTGAAAACGACAGAAAGAAAACAAATATTTTCCATTTAAAATAAAAACATTTATTTTTTGAGATAGTTGTAATTTTTTTATTGGATTGAAAAGAATATATATTCTGATTAAGTATATAATAAAATATCCGTCAAATGGCCCCCACAGCTCTGATGACAAGCCATTACACTTTTCGTGAAAATTTTCATGATTTTTTCACAGAGATGTCGCTACATCTCTCCGATGACGCGTTGGATCTCGGATTTCAGCTTAGAAATTGTTACTTGTGTATTCGCATAAACCCGAGGTTTCACAAAACTCCAAAGACAGAAATCGTATGATCTTGGTGGCCAGGTGACATCAGAAGTTCTTGAGATAATTTATTCTGGAAATCGTTGCTGCAATACATCGATTGGTTCATGCGCGGTGTGGCAGGTGGCGCCGTCTTGTTGTCCAGATCCATACCCTTCAGTTGAGGCCACAATAACTCCGTTATCATGTTCCTGTAATGAATGCCGTTCAGTCACTGAAATTTCGTCCTCATCTTCAAAAAAGTAAGTCTCAATCACGCCGCCTGACCGAAACCCGCACCAGACAGTTGCTTTGTTGTGCGTGCATTTGTTTCTCTTGAATGGCATGAGGATTTTCTGAACCCCAAGTGTAACAATTTTGTGTATTCAGGAAGCCATTCAGATGGAAATGCGCTTCATCGGAGAAGGAAAAATTGGAAAAATTGGATTTTTTGGAAAAATTGACAGTGACTTCACTTTGCTCCATTGCCCTGAGCTCCTGAGTACACTGAACTTTGTAGTCATTAAGGTGGAGGTCTTTTGCCGAAATTCGCTGCGTAGTGCTTCGTGAAATTTGATGTTGTTGAAAACGATGCCGAATTGATGTTTTCGGCGACATTCTCGTTTACAGCAGCAATGTTTTCAAGAGACCGGCCGCAACGTTGACGCACAGGAGTCTTACTGTCCATAACCGAACTAGTTTCTTCTAATGCGTTGACCGCTCGTCGAATGGTTGACACATTATCGGTCTCAGAATAACTTTCCAAATATTTTTTTTTAATAAGTTTTCAAAATTATAACGCGTATTTCTTTCATGAAACGCTACATTTTTAATAATCAGAATAAACATCCGTGACAGCTGCCAAATTTCAGAGTTGTCACTTGCACAAACAAATTATACTAAATTTGAAAAGTGCAAAATCAATTTTTGCTCGACATTTGATTGTGTTTGTCATTAGGCTGGATGCTCCATTCGAGCTGAACTAACTATCTAAAGGTTGCCTTAAATAACATACTCCTATAAATTCCAAATAATGTTTCAATGTGTATGATTCACTGGTCACATGCTTGTACTTCATACTCTAGACTAGAGTATCAGAAAATCATAACTTACTACCCCTATCCTCGTTTATAGATTACAAACACAATTTTGTAATATTCCGTATGCAGTCGCTATAACTCACATAACTTCTCCTTCTTACTAACGGGTTTTTCAATATGAGCGCTACAAAAGTTTTTTAAATAAAACAAAGCCGGTTTTAGATACCAATGAAATTCTTTATTCCTGTGAACGTACGTTCGATGCCATTATGTATGGAACTCGATTTCTTTTGCATGACCACCATCGGCTTGCTTGCAGAAGTCCAGACGCTGAACCCAATTTCTGACGGTTTTCAAGCATAAATCGGCCGATACTGCTGCAATTTCACGTTCGATATACGTACGAAGTTCATCAATCGTCGCTGGCTTGTTGGCATAGACCATAGACTTGACGTAGCCCCACAGGAAATAATCTAACGGCGTCAAATCGCACGACCGAGGCGGCCAATCGACTGGGCCATTTCGTGAGATAACACATTCACCAAACTTGGTTTCCTATAAATTGATTGTAGCATTCGCTGTGTGGCTTATGACGCCGTCTTGTTGGAACCACATGTCCTCCAAGTCCATATTATCCAACTGGGGCCAAAAATATTCGGATATCATTGCACGGTAGCGATTCCCATTCACAGTAATGTGCCGGTCTTGATCATCACGGAAGAAGTACGGCCCAATGACGCCGCCGGCCCATAAACCGCACTAAACCGTAATTTTTTCGGGATGCAATGATGAGTCATGTATTACGTGTGGATTGCTGTCTGACCCATAACGCATATTTTGCTTATTGACGAAGCCATTCAGTCAGAAATGACCCTCATCGCTTAAAATGATTTTCCGATGAAACTCCGAATCGTAGCGCTCCTAAATTTGAGGCCACTGACTCCAAATTTCGGTAGTAAATTTTAATATTTTCGACTCGTTGTTGGCTCGTATATCTTTCCATGATGAAATGTCAAAAGAGCGGGAAAAAATATGGCGTCGTTTGCTGTCCCTATCGATTTACTTTTGTAGCGTCTCTGTTGAAAAACCCTTTACTACAAAACCAAAAATATTAAACAAAGAACAAACAAACAAATAGTTCAAATTGCCTTAATGGATTATGTCTGATTTTACAGTGTTTTTTCAGACTCTTTTTCGAATACAGAACCAGTGATCATTTTTGAAGTTTGTTGTGAATCGTTGATGTAGATTTGTGTGTTTCCTACGTCTATCTGTGCACGTTTTTTATCTGGCTTCTGCTGATGCTTCTGTAAATTGCTTTTTCATTTTCCTGGACTTGCTCCATCTACAAAAGGTTATAAAATGGTGCATGAAATCAGATGAGTATTAGGAATACATATTTTTGTACCTATCTGCATGATATTTTTTTGGCTTTCGTATGTTATTGGGCTTAAGAGTGATGATTATTCTTTATTGTGCATTTGAAGAAATATTTTGAGAAATTATATACGTTGAAATTTTGGAATGATTCGACTGATTCGACTAAGTGCTGAATGTAGGAAAATGTTAAGATATTGTGACATTTTACTGATGCTGATATAAAACATTTGCAGTTTATTTTGATTGTTTTGTTTATACAAAAGAATCAGAACCTCTACATCCAATAAAAATTTTGCTTCCTCAACAGCTCATTACTAATTGCGAGAGCTAATTTTTACATTGTACAGAACCATGAAGTGTATATATTGCCCGTTATATTGAACAACATGCAAGAGTGCCAAAGCATAGTATAATTTAATTACCATATACACATACGTACATAAATATGAAAATAATCGTGAATAGAGCTGTTTGTTAAAATATATACGATCTACTCGTATGTATATAAAAACTAAAGTGGGTAGTTCTATTTCTGATAGCTATCTATAAAATGCAATAAATATACTTTATAACCGTAATCAGTCACAGAGGCTACCGCACAGAATCACCTCTACCGCCGACAACAGGCAACACAATAATAGTAATAGTCAGGTTACAACAGGGAAAACCACTAGTACAGAGTGAAAATTATAAAATATTTCTGAAGATGCAAGTAACTACTTGCGAAAAACACAGTTCAACACAAAAAAATATAACCATATACGGACACCACTACGTGGTAAAACATAAAAAAAGACCCGTGGCTCCCACTTTTTTTTTATGGGCCCCAATGATTTGGGTCCTCGGTGTAATTTTCACAAAAAAGTGATCATTTTGTCAGGCTCATATCTTGCAAACCGTTGGGAATTTTGATTTACTCTCTGAGGGAAAGTTGTAGCTCTTATCATAAAGTGAACATATTGTCATAATTGTGAACATATAAACTCAAAAAAACTTCGTCTTCAAGATGAAAGAAAACTCACACATGCTAATGTTAACTCTACGCCGTAATGCAAACTGAATTACTGAGCATCTACTACATCTAAATAATGACAATTCATTCGCTTACTGCAACTATATAAAAGTTTTGGTAGTAAAAATGGGTATAAACTACATCACTAGTGAGTGGAGATTATATATTGATGGTTCTGTTTCAAGCTTGAAAGCAGTGTTGTTACATGTGTCGAACCAAACACCTTCCATTCCGCTAGCAATGGGTATTAACATGAAAGAAAGCTATGACACATTGAAAGATATAATGAAAAATCCAATGGAAGATTTGCTGTGATTTGAAGGCCATCAACATTTTAGAAGGAATCGTCGATAAGGGCGGCTTTCCAAAATTCCTTTGTTTTCTTTGTAATTGAGATTCGCGCTCATCTCTGTATCAATACCAACGTAATTTGTGGAGACCAAGAGGAGGTGTGGAGGAACAAATGAAACAACATAAACTGAAGAATGCACCTTTAATTGACAATACTCAAGACATCTTGCTGCCACCGCTCCACATAAAATTGGGAATTATTTAAAAATTCATCGAAGTGGAAGTTGTAAATTGTCTAAACGCATTTGACTATTTGAAAAGCGTCTTCCCAAAGCATGGCGATGACAAAATTAAAAAAGGTATTGTAGTAAATTTAAAACGAATTTTTGTTTACCTCATTGTACTATTTACACTATGTTAATGTTTTATTTTCTGTCTTTATTTGTTGTCTTCATTTAACAGACGTACTTAATGGCCATGACATTAGAAAGCTATTCAAGAGCTACTTTGAATCATGGCTTCATTATAGTCATTCAATGGCACCTTCAGCCTGTATGCACCAGGGTCTTGGGAGACGAAGCAAGAGAATGGGTGAAAGAAATGCTGTATTATTTTGAGAAAACCGTCACATCGGTGACATAAAAGCTGCATTTTCTTCATTTTAATTTTGACGATTTTATCAAACAACTCTCTACCGAATACGATGAGCAAGGAGAACGGTTTCACCAAATGGAAAAACAGTACAAAGGCAAAAAAAAACTCGACGTATTGCTTGCAGAGGTAATATCAATTTTATTGATGCATTAAGCGTGTTTTGGTTACACCGCTTACTTATATATTCGCTTGTTTTGTATGAAGCACTTAGCGAAGACTTAGCGAGAACTTAGCGATTCTCGCTAAGTTTAAAAAATTATTTTTTCACAACTTTTACTATTCATATTTTTGAATAAAATGAATTATCGCTAAATTGCCGTTTTCTTTGCAACTTAGCAAGCGACAATCGCTTGCTTGTAACCAAAATACGACTATTGTTTTGCATTCCTTTTCTGATTTCTTTTATAATTCATTTCCGGTATGTTGGTGGAGTCACAAGGTCACCCTGTATGATGTAAATGAGGTATTTGAAGAAGAAAAAGGTGGTGATGGAGGACAGTCTGGAAGCAACGTGCCTGTGGACACCATAAGTTCTGAATCAGTCAGATTCTGACAACGATTTGTATCCACAACTTAAGAGAGTGCGATTTGGAAGTCCAGGGCCATTAACATTATAAACATAATACGAATATTTTTTTTATTATTTTTGTAATAGATAACATAGTATATCAATGTTGAAGTAAAGAAAAAACAAATGAAATTAAAAAATTTTCGGGAAATTTTTCACTTTTGCGGCTACCTAAACGGTATTAAGAATCATTCCTAGGAAGTCCATATGTTCGAGAAAGTTGTTTATTGAGATCTTAGGTACATTTTTGTAGTTGATTGTTTCCTTGAATTTTGAACAGTTTGCTACCTATGGACCTGAGCAGGGGAAAAAAGGTTAGAATAGAATTTTTAAAGTTTTTTGCGATTTTAACCTTGAAGATGTAGCTTTTTTAAGCTTTAAGCCGCATTCACAATGCAAGCGACAATTTCGTTTCTCATGCTATCTCGTTCTCACACACCGAATTTCACATAATGGCCTTTCGTTTTTTTTACAAAAATGTAACTCCAATTTGTCGCTGAAGTTGATCTATTCCTACTCAAGCAACATATTTGTTCGAATAAATAATGTACTATTAAGCGGTAGATGGCGCTGTACTTCGAATTTCGTTTTAAAACTTAAAAGCATCAATGAAAATTGAACGTATTTGTGTTAAAAGACGCATTATAAAACGTTATTTTATCTGTAGAATCTTTTAATACCAAATATGTTTAAATACATTAACATTTTTTAATATTCGAAATACAACCCTGGATGTAACATTTGTGACATTTGAAATATGATGCAACTAATAGAGGTTGTGTTATAAATGATTTGCTTTTCCTTCTGTTCATTATATGAAGAATCAAATTCAAATGTATTTGGTTTTATAATTTCTGGCTTACTTTTATTCTTGACAAACATTTGTGTTAACTTTGACATGAAAACAAAATATATTGTATTGTTGCCTTGATATATTGGCCGTAATACTGGTATCACCTGTTAGAACAAACATCTCGATTCGAAGTAAACTGTTGCTTGCATTGTGAACGCCTTTTGAAAATGTTGCTTGCATTGTGATTCCGGCTTTAAGCTTTTTAAGATTCTTTATGATAAGAGCTACCCTCTCTCAGAGAGTAAATCAAAATTCCGAACGGTTTACAAGATATGAGCCTGACAAAATGATCACTTTTTTGCAAACATGACACCGAGACACCAAACCTGTGACCAAACTCCTTAATGGTAACAGCCAGTAATAAAATTTAACTATAAACGCACAGCTCAGTGGTTGTGTGAAGCTCTCCCCAATTCCTTCATGGGATGTAATGGGAAACCATTTATTTATTTTTTATAAAATTTAAAACACTTAGCAGATGATGAAGATTATTGATTTTCCTAAATATAATAGTTTTAAAAGAAAATCTGCTGCTTAACTGCTTAAAGTATTAAAAGTCATTGTCAAAAAAGAAACAATTCGTGTTTTTTTCACAAACCCGTAAAAATTAACAAATGGTATAAATATTTCCCCTAACAACCGCTGATTTCCCCACTATTCCTTCTATAAGAAATTCTCTGCAGAAAATACAAATACCTAATCTAGATTTCGTATAATAATAATATGTAACAATCCATTGACCCCTGCTGCTATAAACAAGGTGAATGGTTTTGGCATAAAGCACAGCACCAGGCAGATCAAAACAAAGGAATATAGAAAAATGCCATAATAAACATAACGGATCATAAATATACACACCAGTGTTAATAGTAGGCAACTATCACTGCCGCCCCTTAAGGGGACCCCTAATTCTGCTGGAAAATAATACAGCAGCAATGCAGAACGCTCATGAGCAGCCAGAGTTAGAGCAACAGTTCATGAATGCAGAGCAAACCCAAATCACTTCATTGCAAGGTTTCGAGTGGGGATTTAAATGTGAACCAAAAACAAAATTCGCTGGTTTGTGTTGGTATTGTAAGGCCAACTTAGGCTTATGGTAAATTCGTTAGCCGACGCCAATGAAAACAATCCCTGCAAACAAGTCTTTAAGAATGCAACGACAATCGCACCTCGCTTTTATCAGCAACGATTTGTAACTATTATATTCATGGCAAAGGTAGCAGCAAATTGTGGGAAGTACAACTATAAAAAATCAAAGTATCAAACTTGAGAAAAAGTCGTCCTTGAGATAAAAGTCATTAATTGCATTTCAAAAAAGTAAAATTCTATATTCTATCACTATCTTCTTCATGTTTTTTGACTTTTCTAAATCGTACTTTCATTTTTAAAAATGTTACTACGGCTGATAAATTGCTGAGATTGGTAGCAATTGCAAAACTGACATATTTCTAAACAATTAAGACGAACGAAACGGGTGTAAGATACCAGCGTTAAATTGGGAGAAAGCTAACTGTATTATTCACTGCACCGCTTTACCTACAGGGTGCCTGATGAAAGCCGCTACAAAAAAAAAATAACTTTTTTTCTATTTAATGAATCTGGTTAATTTCTTTTTATTTTGCAGATTGATTTTTAGCTTTATCAAAAATGGATAACTGGGACACTGAAACAAGAATTTGGATTGTCCGCCGCTATCACGCACTGGAGTCCGTAGTTTCGGTCCAAAGAGAGTATAGGAGCACGTTTGGCGGCAATCCTCCAAGGAGATGGACCACAATTAGACTTTAGGACAGTCAACAGAAGACCTTACCATCGAAACTCTTCAGTCCGGATGGAGGATAAAATCGCTGCTGTAGCTGAACGAAAGCAGACAGTCATTCCATTCAATTACGCACAAAGATTTGGACTTATTCCCATATAAAATTCAAATGGACAACAAACTGAATACAGCAGAATTCCCGATTCGCTTGGAATTTTTCTAGAAGATGTTGTTCAAATAGTGGAAGAGGACGGAAACATGTTGAACTGTCTTTTCATGTCTGACGAGGTCCATTTCGATTTAAACGGCAACATAAAAAAACAAAATTGTCGAATATGAAGTGCTTCCAACCCACAGATACTCCATGAGACTGAATTGCATCCACTTCGTGTCACAGTGTGGTGTGCAGTTTCATCACGCTGCACTTCTTCGAAGAAAACGGTCACACACTTACGGTTACTGGAGACCGTTACTTGAGCATGATGAGTTTTTCTATCCAGAATTACGCCGACTGAGAATTTCTTTCAACTCTGTGTGGTTTCAGCATAATGGTGTAACTTCTCACATAGTCAGGCCCGTTATGACAGAATTGCGGCGAACATTTCCCAATAAGCTGATATCCAGAAACTCCACATTCCCTTGGCCCCCCAGGTAGCCTGACCTTATTGCACCTGACTTTTTTTGTGGGGTTATTGCAAACAGGAAGTCTACAAAGCAAAACCAACAAATTTGAATGAACTAAAACAATCCATTCGAGAAACAATTGCGGTTATTCCTGTCTCAACTCTCCAAGCAGTAATGAGCAACTTTTTGGTAAGACGCCGCTCATGCATGGGGAGCATTCAAATTCCATTATTTTTAAAACTAATTAAGCTATATTTAATAAAATTTAATGAGCTTTAACATGAATAAGAGAAAAATGAATTCCATACACTCCAAAAAAACTTATTTGAGTTTCTTAATGTAGCAAAATTCATCAGTCACCCTGCCTTTTTTTATTTACATTAACTCAACTAATGGTTTTGAACACATCACTTGAATAAAGAACAATTAAAAACCAGATAAAATAATAGATTAATTAATTTAAATGGTTTCCCGTCACATTCAATGAAGAGATTAGGGAGAGCTTCTCACAAACCAAGGAGCTGTGCGCTGATTGGGATCTACAATTTTACACCGGTTCCGAACGGTATTTTGAGAAGCTTTTTAATGGCTAAATACTCGATAGTGTCGCCGTCACTAAGCGAAGTTGCCGCCGTCGAAAGAAATTTTAGGTGGTCAGTCAAACCCACGTTCTCATGCACAAGAGCCGCGCACCACCGACGGCCATTAATATATTTTTGTCAAATTTATGACTAATAATAACAAATCAAGTAGATTTACTAATGGGTGCCTCCACCCTTATTGGAACGGTCAGGCATGGATTGATAAAGAGACCCTATATAATTTAAAGAAAAAGCATCTTGTATCACATCTTTTAATTACTCATTTGGTTCATATTGCTTTCCGTCTTCATATACTTTTCGTACAAGCCACCCCCAGACATTTTCCATTATATTTTGATCGGGTGAATATGGAGGCCAATGCAAAAGTTCCACATTTTGTTCTTGAATCCAATATTTTTCAGCTCTGGCAGTACACCCACAGACAAATTCGGTTGAGACACATAAAGTAGTCGTAACCGAATTTGGAGTTTGTCACAACCTCACTAGCGGTCATCACAACCGAATCAGAGGTTGTCTCAACTGAATTAGAGGTTGCCACAGCCATATTCGAGGTTGTTACAACCGATTTCAAATAGTGTCGCAAATGAATTTGGAAAGTTTTTTTATTATTAAGTGATTATTACCCTCTGTTGTTATAAAAATTACAAAGCGAGTCAATAAAGTATATAGGGTAATCTTTTTTGAGGTCCCTGCCAACATGGGTCACCACACCACTTCTGACGTGGTGTACCTATATTTTTAGGTTGCAAATATAAGTACCATTATTTTTAATATAAGTACCTTTATTCTAATATTTGTACTTACATTTCTTAAAAAAAAAATTACATGAGGTGTCATGGGGCACCCGGCTGGAACGCAATATATTATGTACTATTTAGTTCAATACGATAAGTTAAATGGATCTTTAAGAAAAGATATATTTTGTAAAATGGTAAAGTTTTTTTAAGACAAATTTTTTTTATATACAGGGTGATTCAGGAAACTCCAGACAAATTTCTCCAGCGTATTCCTTGGCTCATTTCATGAAGAAAAGTCCACTAGGACCATGTCCGAAAATGCAAGGGTGCGAAATGGAAGCGGGTTCAAAATTTTCGGATTGGCGGTCGGAGGGTAGTAGGGTAAAGTTGCTAACTTCTCAGCCAGTTGTCAGATTTTTGGGCTTGTTGGAAAGGTCTTTAAGAGGCCTTTGAGAATTAGTTAAAAAAGAAGTAGAAAAAAGTCAAATCGCCGAGATACAGAGCCTTCGGAAAAAAATGGAAAAAAAATTCACATAACCTCAATTTGCTCAGCCAGATGGCAGGTAATACTTGGAACATAATTACTGAGCCTAAAGAGCGGAAAGTAAAATGCAATTCCTCCGAGATCCGTGAAGAGAAGAATCAAATTGCGCAAGGAACATTTTATACGTGCTCCGGCTGGAAATTTTCTGAGCAACGACCATGAACACATTCAAGGGTGGAAAGAGCCGTTTGAAAATGTTAGGAGATCTGAGCAGAGATCGCATGTACAAGAGCCGCGCACACTACCACTGCAAACCCGACGGCCACAACGAATTTCAGTTGCGGGAACTAAATTCAGTAGTGATAACTATGTCACTGATAGAACATCCAATATAATGATCGAATCAATTTGATCTAAGCCAATTTAACAGCATCGTTAGTGTGATCATGGCGAACTTATAAATTTATCAATCGATGCTAGGACAATTCTAGATTTTGCCTAAGCCTTTGCCTAAGCACATTCAGAGAATTTAATTTGTAATTTTAATACATTTTCAGGCGAAGAACACACTGCCAGACATTGATGATCTCGGGGAGGGAAGAATCCGCTTGTATTTAATTAATAAAAACGAATATTGTTCAAAGAAAATGTCGTACATATTTATGAATAAAAATGTACAGTATATCTTATATTTTATTGCTTAAGAGGCTTTTAATGCTAATTTTATTTATTTTTCTCCAGTAGCAAATGTTAAATGTCATTTGACAATGCGCTGAAACAACTTCGAAATCAAATGCACCTGTGACTAGCAACAGTAGTGACCAGGCTGATTTGCTTGCAGGGTATTTTATAGTATGGCCGTGCGGTGGTGCTTGTAAGGCTCCACTATTGTCTGTTTACTCTCCTTCATGTAAATATGATTTTTTTGTTTTTTTACCAAAATTTAGATTTTATTTAGTAAAATAAATAATGCCTTGTGGCATTAAAACCGCAAAGCCGGCGAAGTCCGCTACTTGATCAATTACTGCAACTTAAAGTTGAAAGTTATGTTTTTCCCCTATAGTTGTACCCAAGACTTTGTGACGTATTATGTCATCAAAACGAACCATACAAATCTTTCTATAATAAAAGAATGTTAAATATAAGTATAATATACTTATAGTATTGCTGTGGCGTTGTTCACCGTGTTGTATTCTTTTTTCTATTTTTGGTTGCCTAAATTATCACTATTCTTACTTTGTTGTAAAGACGAAAATTAGGCAACTTACTCATTTAAAATTGGACAAGGAACCAAAACAAAAAACAAGGGCGGTCGCACAACTAGCCGACCTGACGTATAGATGGTGCCAGCAGTTTGGAAAAAATGTGTTCGAACTCACGGGCGATGTGTTAACACCTTTTTGTTACACGGTACCTGTTCGATTTCTATGAATATATTAGTGAATGTTACATTGGAAAATAAAAAAAAGAATAGTTTTTGTGCTGAAGGCTCTTTTTCTGTTGCACATTCTTTTTTCTTACATCTGCTTTAACATTAGATGTGATGTTGTTAAAATAAATAAAGCAGTATTTAGCTCACTGAAATAATTGTATTTGATTTGTCATAAAAAGAGCGAGGACATAAAGTATTGAATAGTATAGAGAACTTGCTGCACCCTTTCTCCGCTCTCATGTGGAGAGTCTGAGTAATAGAGCATAAACGAGTCTTATTCTCTTTATAGAATATTTCAATATAAATGCACCATTTCGACAATGTTATTACATAAAACAATAGAGGTTTCCAATGGCATCAATGTTTCACATCAAAATAATGCATGGACCAAGTTATGGCAAAAAGAGAGTAATACGTTTATTGGGTACCAGAATTTAAATGAGGCAGTACGAGCTGCCACGACGAACACCGTAGTGGTAGTGAACGCCAGACATGGTTAAGAAAATCCACAAAATGGTATTGGATGATCATCGAGAGAAGGTGGGTGAGCTAGCTGAAATGAAAGCCATATCAAAAAGTGCTATACATCGTATATTGATCGAAGATTTGAAGATGAGAAAGATGGGTGCCGCGCTTGGTTTCAATAGAGCTAAAAGAGCGGCGTGAAGATATTTCAGTTGATTGTTTGGCGATATTTCACCGCATTAAAGCCAGATTTTTGGGTCGATTTATAAGACAAATCGATTTATAAGAGAATTTGATATATACAAAGAAACAGTCAAAGCAGTAGACTGGAACGGGAGAATCGTGTCCAAAGAAGGCGAAGACGGTTCCTTCTGCAGCCAAGGTCATGGCGTCTGTTTTTTGGGATGCTCATTGGATAATTTTTATTGATTTCGCTGTTGTGAGTTGGTCGGTACCTTTGAAATGTATGTAACACGTTAAATTTTTGACAAAATCGATTTTTACAATTCTCAGATTTTAATGCAATTTAAAAAAAATTACACTATTTTTTCGCTGACAACATTTACCAGAATTGTAGCCACGGTAATGCTGAATAACTCTTGTGAACATATTAATACAATCTGAACGTGTCTAGCCACCCCAAATTGCTCATAAATACCACTTAGTATTTCGAAAATGGTCATTTGCATGTATATATCATCATTCCTCAAAAACGACGTGTCCGATTTTGTCCTAATGAATTTCGAAAAGTTTAGAATTACAGTCCCTTTAATCTATGCCTATACTATTTCTGAATGTAGTCAACAGTTTCAAAGTTATATAAAAAAGGATGTTGAAAAAAATATTTTTTTGCTTTAAAAAGGCAAATTCTTTATTATTAAAAATCTTGAAGAATACGACACATCAAAAAAGTGTAAAGTTATATTAGCTTATCCTACAGTCATACGATCAATGAACAAAATGACATATGGAACATAAAAATCGATGGAGGCGTTTCGGTCCTATATTCCATTTAGTGAAGGTATCTCATTTTGTCAAGAATTGTAATACTCATCATATGCAAACCAAACAATTCTTGACAAAATGAGATACCTGCCTTGTGAATAATTTATTAATATATTCATTTATTAATAAATATATATAATTTACTAATAATTATCGATTTTTATGATCCATGTCTCGTTTTGTTCACAGGTCATGTGACTTTAGGATAAACTATAAAACTTTACATTTTTTGCTGTTTCTTATGCTTCAAGTTTTTTTTAATAATAAAAACTTTCCATTTTTAAAGCCAAAAAGCTATTTTTTCAACATTATTTTTTTTATACCTTTGGAACTGATGATTAAATTAAGAAATAGTATAGGAATGAATTAAAGGTATTATAATTCTAAACTGTTCTAAATTTATTCGAACAAAATCGGACACGTAGTTTTTGAGTAGTGATGACATATACATGCAAATTATCATTTTAAAGATACAAAGTGGTCTTTATGTGCAATTTAGGGTGACTAGACACGTTCAGATTGTGTTAATATGTTCACAAAAGTTGTTCCGATTTACCATGGCTACCATTTTGCCAAACATTGTGACAGAAAAATTTGGAGTCCCTTAAAGATATGCTGGAAAGAGTGAAACAAACCTTTTTTATCAAAAAAAGTGCAGGAAAATCTGAGGATTGGTAAAAATAGATTTCTTCAAAAATTTGACGTGATGCAATTGTGGGAAAAAGGTCGCGTTTGGCGAAAAATAAAGAGTTGTTTCATGAAGACGATGGTCTTGCTATGGCCAAAATTATTGACTTAAAGTTCGAATTGCTTCATCACGAACCTTATTCGCCAGATTTAGCTCATTCGGATTATTTTCTATTCCCAAACTTGAAAGAATGGCTCGGTGTTAGAAGATTTGCCAATAATGAAGATGTGGAGTCTGCGGTTGATGGCTGTTTTAAGGAGTTTGATAGGGCTTACTATGAAGAGGGTATCGAAGCTATTGAATATCGCTGGAAAAAGAGTATCGAGCTAAAAGGAGATAATGTTGTAAAATAAAGAAAATTTTTCCCAACCATTTTTTTGTGTCTTCTTTGTTAGGTCGGTTAGTTTTGGGACCGCCCTCGTAGTTAATAAATTAACTTTTTGTAGCTGTCAGCTTTACTATAGTAGGAGGATATGGAACACGACACGCATTTAGAAAGAGTAGCGTTCATTGTGTTTTATTTAGACAGGATACAAAAGACTTAAGATAATTTGGTGCCACTATTTTTTGGAATGATTTTTTTCATATAAAGAACCATTTTGACTTTTGCGTATGAATGACATCTTGTCGAAAGCACATGCCAATAGTAGGCTACAAAATTGGTTCCAAACAAGCATTCATGAGTGGCGTTGTTGCGAGTAGCAATCAACTTAGAAAATTATTTTCCCAATACATACACGCTGCAAAATCTGTAGTTTTTTGTTGTTTGGATGCAAATATAAAGTGTGTTTGGTAATATACTTGTGTCCAAACATATTGTGTTTGCTATTCAATATTACATGTTTGAGACACATTGATTAATATGTTAGAATATATGTGTTTGCGACCCACATATATTTATGTTTGTAATACAAATACAGAGCAAGAGAATAAAAGAGGGACAACAAGAGAGTCTATCTTATAAGTGTGTATCTTTTTTTTGCATTATTCTCTCAGTCAGTTAGTCATAAATATTCCTGAATTTGCGTGTAAATTGCAGATGAAGTGTTTCTTATTTTGCCTGATATTTGCGTTTTAGTTCCATGCATTCAGTCGTCGATGCTTCATCGGACAGAGGATATCAAAAATGCTTGATCAGTGAAAAAAGAATAAACGAAGGCTCGGACGGTTAATTGGTTTGTGATGTTGCTTTGTTTTGTGTGTGTTTCGTATATATGAATGTGTGGTACGAAACGATTTTGAGGAAAGAAACTGAAAAAGGCATGTTTGCCAGTAAACATGATGCTGTTTACATTTAAACACAAGTGAGTTTGGGACTTGAATATGCTAGAGAGGCCTTTATTTGTAAATAAAAGAGATCCTCAGAGTTGTGCGCTTTCTGTTTTCACACTCACTGAACGAGACTTACACTTGAACACCAATTCCGAAAAGCTTTATCACGGTCGCCGAAAGAAATGAAAATTGATCAGAGCGAAGACTGATTGCGAGTCCTAATGTATATACAAGCGTCGCTGACGCTACTCATTGCACCACCTACGGTAATAAAACACAATGAAACGTATGGAAAAAATAGATAAATTTGCGTTTTAGCTTGATTTATTGCGCTTTGTTATTTATGCGTACTTCTCACGCCTTATTGCGGCATATCTCTAAACGATGGCATGTGCTTCTTTTTGTTGCCCATCCCAAATGTTTCGCTAGATATGTATAAGCTTAATCCAAGACTCGTGTCAGATGTCGCGCCAAGCACGCTCTTTTCCACACATAACAGGCAGACCTCTTACAGTGCGGCTACTTGGTTGCAAAGACAATCCGAACTATTTAAAACCAGAATATTTCATGTCGTGTCGTGTCACTGCCTAAATTGATGCCATTGGTAGGCTATCATCAACCGCATAGTAACAAATTCTTATATTAAATTGGCATATGCAAATTAGTATTGATCGAAGATCCCTATGTATCGAGTGTTTGATGTAAGTAATTTTGAATAAACATTACGGTGTATTAATCAACTTTTGATTTGATGTGAAGGCTCTCAAACGATGCTTATTAAAGACGTAACTGCGGGAATATTTAGCTTTTTTTCTAAGAGTGGTTTTGACCACCATCTGGTGGTTGAAGTTTCGATTTATATTTCATTTTGGAATAAAAAATTGTTTTTTTTTGGTATAAAAAAAATATTTTTATATTTTTGACAGAGTAGATTTTTTATTAGAAATTCTCATGTTGGAAATTTTCATAAATGTAAAAATTTGCAAAAAACCTACAATCTGATTAGCTCAAAGGAAATTCAGAGTATTCTTCTAACAAATGATTTAGGAGCGTATCATACTGAAAACCATGTGGTAGAGCCCGACCAAAAACGTAGAACTCTAAAGAAAAAAATATAAAATGTTAGATATGTTCTATAAACAGTTTACTTTCAATTCTTCGACACAAGCGCTTGTAAATATGAAAAAAAAACATGATGTGCGGATACAATTTATGACAATGCAGGGGGTTTCTATGGCATAGCTGATCGAAAAGCCACTAGGGAAATGATGTAGAATGAGAGACCAAAGAAGACATACAGATTACAGACCATGCAGCAAACTAAGTTTAAAAGTGTTTGATTGATACTAATGATAGCTAAATTATGTTTGCATCGAACGAAAATACGAATTCTCTTTTATTTCTGTCCGTATTATGCCAACCAAAGGGTAAATTACCAAAGCAACTCGAACTCGATGAAATGGCCTACTACCTCGTCGTCATGAAGAGGCATCGAAGAGAGTAATGGAGGCTCTTTAATATTGCTCTGTGGACAACGTGAACAAAACGGTCACTGGACAAGAACCCTAAGGCGTTGCTGAGAAGAGTTACAAACTTCGAAACGATCGTTCGCCTACATGAGTTCATGTCGTGGGTCCGATTGTTTAATTTTTTTCTAATTCCAGAAAAACCCTGATTTGTTTAAGTCAAAGAAACATACAAATATTTTCCTAAGAAATAATTTCAGAACGAATCATACATAATGTAAATAACATTCCTGAAATTTAAAATAATTCATGAGGACTTTCAGAGAAATTGAGACGTCTGGGCAAATTTTAATTTTTTATTGAAAGAATTGCACAATGGTCAGTATTTCAAAATGGAGCAGTTAAAAACAATTTACTGTGTGAAAATTGTAAAAACATTTATGCCCCTTAAATGTTATTGGAAAACAAACTTTCTTCAAGACGTGGATCACAGCTACTCAAACGCTATGTAGAACAGCTACGGTCAAAAGGGAGGTTTATACTTCATATGCTTCCAAATAGTTTAATATTTTTCCAAATTTTGGTTCGTCCATGATCGCTAATCACCCGTATCCGTTTATTGCTTCTATACAATCCGTTTACAAACTGTTCCTAGTAATACTGGCTCGATTTGACAGAAAATTAGTTTTATCCTATTGCGACTTTACTTTGAAAATCATGGTAATGTTGCAGAATGTGTGCGAAAATTGCATACGAATTTTGGAAGAAGAGAAGCACCGTCAGCTCCGTATGTTCATTATCTTGTGAAAAAAGTGAAAGAAACTGGCATCCTCATCGATAAAGCAAAGCGATAATAAACCTTATCGATAAACCAAAGATAAGTGTTACACCGACAAGCCAGAGACAATTGACGCTTTAAAGGACAATATTCGTGAAGCCATTGGTGAAATACAGCTGAACACAATCGATAATGTGCTTAAAAATTGGACCGATCGTGTACTGCATGGCCAGCCGAGGCAGCCATTTGAAAGAAATTAGTTTCCATTATTAACCGGAAGGATTGTACTTTCAAATAAAAAAAGAAATTTGAGAAAATATTCAGTATTTTTTTTTATAGCATTTTCAAAAAAAAAAAGTTATTTGGCGGACCCGTTATAAGGAGCGGCGTTTTATCTTGGGATGCAGCTGGCATACAAAAGTTAATATAATATAGACTTTTGTTATAAATAAGTATAATACATATGCACGCTGAAACAAAACCGTCCCCACGCACTGAAAAATAATGGCCTCCCCAACATGTCCATATTTGCAAGCATTGTTTTCATGAATTGAAGATTTGGTGCCTTGTTGTCTCTTTGTTATCTGTCTCGTTTTTCCTTTTACCGGATTTCAACAAAAAAGACACATTTGGGTGTCAAAAACATAAATCATGGCCTATTAATCATTGTGCCTCAAACATTATATTGAATAGAAAACACAATGTGTTTGAGTACAAATATAGTATATTTGCGACAAGTTACAAACACGTTATACTTGCATCCAAACAACAAAAAAAAAGGCAGATTTTTCAGCGTGCAGCACTATATTGCCGCATTATTGTCATGAATTGGACATATGCTGAGTTTTTGTAGTTTTCAGCAGTTTTCAAAAAACAAAGCCACACTTGGGTCACAACAAAATATTGTATAACCTCGTAATCATTTTTCTTCAAGATGTAATATTGAATGCCAAACACAATGTGTTTGGATAAAAGTATTTTATATTTGCGACAAGCTACAAACACGATACATATTTATTCAAACAATAAAAGACAGATTTGTCAGCGTGTGGGTGGTGAGGGTATTTCACAGGGTGTTTGGCCGAATATTACGTTGATTGATACAAAACTTGGACCCTGTCAATTTCTTGAATTTCAAAATAATTTGTTTACTGTCAAAAAATGTATAAAACTTTTTAAACTTACTATGGCACCATGCCGCTTTTCGAAATTATCTTTAAATAGCAAGAGGAAGCATTTTGAAAATAGACCAATTCACTCCAAATTCGACTCTTGCACTTATAAAAGGCGCGAGTTTGCTCCGAATCCGACACCAATATTTCGTAGAAGTAAGATTCCGACATAAAGTAGCAAATACTCATTTGAGGACCTTAGAAGTAGTTAGCGATCGTCATAAGTTGAAGCAAACATATAATTAAATTAACGTTTCGTTCAAAATATGAAACTCACCAGGGATGATTTTTATTTATTCGGCCATTGTACTTTGTATTCAAGTTCAGGACCAATCTATATCACAATTGATATATCTTTTCCAAATATTAGTACTGATATTGATTAGAATCGTTCCTACTATTAAGTACAATTTCTCTTCTAAATGTAACAACCAGAAAATACAATAATAAACATGATAAGCTCTACTTCAAGCGAGTTGTACATGTCTTCTGAAAAAGGTGTAATGCTAGTAACAATGATCATCGCGTGATAAAGCAAAAATTTTAAATTTAAAACCGTAGAAATTCTGAAGTAAGCGAACTTTTTTGTCAATAAATAAATATTTTCCCATTACATCCCATGTAGTGGCAGGGGAGAGCTTAACACAATCAGTGAACTGTCAGCTTTCTAATTTTATACCCATTGTTAGGGAACAACTTTTATAAATTTTCTACCATTTCTTAAATATAAATCGATATATACGGTCGAAAAAATATCTATCCATAAATATTAATGAATGTTATAAACGAAAATAAATAAAAAATTAAAAAATCAAAAAATAAATAAAATTAAAATTTTTGCACTTTATTTTTAATGTAGTTGCATAAAATGTTCAGTTTAGAAATTTCATCACGAAGTCAGATATGAATTTTTTTAATTTTATTATTTTCTTTATTAATTTTTTTGATTGGTTAACATCTATAGGCACGGGTAAGGCAATCTATCAAAGTGAGCACATACAAATAATACACAGCGTTAGCATCACATATGTGGCTGTTGTACAACAATAGTCACTGCCTGAAAATAAGTATGATGGTATTGATGTAGCGGCAGCGAATAATCAAGCAGGTCGTCATCGCCAAAGAGTATTGAATAGTATAGAGAACTCATGAAACGAATTGTATGACTCAAAAGCACTGGCGACATCTGGCGAATGATTCAAAATGTATCTTCTTCCATTCCTAATTTTGATGTGAAACATTGAAGCCTTTATGCTTTTATTATGCTTTTTGTATTGTTTTTTGTAATAACAGTGTCGAAATGGTGCATTTATATTGAAATATTATATAAAGAGAATAAGACTCGTTTATGCTCTTTTACTCAGACTTTCTACATGAGAACGCAAAAAGAGTGCAATAAGTTCTCTATACTATTCAATACTTTTTGTCGTCGCTCTGTTTATGACAAAACAAAAACAATTAAGAAACAATAAAGTGCAATAGCAAAAGAGCCTTCAGCACAAAAACTATTCTTTTTTTATTTTCCAATGTAACATTTACTAATGCGTTCATAGAAATCGAACGGGTGCCGTGTAACAAAAAGGTGTTAACACATCCCCCGTGAGTTCGAACACTCATTAATTTTTTCCAGCATAACTTGCACGCAATTTTTACAAATATTACTATTTTTCGTCAAATTTTTAGCATAATTTTTTAGATATTACACAATTTTCTATCAACAAATTTTTCAAGTTTTTTTATATTTTACTGTTTAATAACATGTAACATGTATATTTTTGAATATATATGGATTGTTTAGACGCATACTCACAAAGGACGTTTTTATTTTGAGTCAACACACATCAAAATAGAAACGAATAGAAAAATATTCCTCTTGACTTTTCTGGTTTTATGTAGAAATAATTTTATGGAAACAAAGTTAAATTGTACATGTGGTTTTGGGCTCTTACAATTTAATATGGACGGAAATGCAATACAAGAGTATGAAAGTGGTACTGTTTGTTTCAAATTTCATACACTTTATACTTAACAAAATATAGGATACGTTTTTTAACTTCATTTTGCGAATTTTGTTTTAAATAAATTTTTCTTACGGCTACATCTAGTTCACCGATTGATATTTTGTTTTACAGCCCTCAGCAAAATTATAGGTAGTGGCCAGGGGCGGAAAATATACAAAGACAGCATTTAGTGCTTCAAAATCTCAAAATTGTCGAGAAATTATCAATTTGTTGAGATATTTCTCTACATAATTTATCATAACTCGAAAGTAACTGGCACAAATTTAGTTGAAACAAATCTGAGTAAATGTAGATTTATATTATTTTCAACTTATGCCTATACCACATTTAACTCGATCAATAGTTTCGGAGTTATCATAAAATATTTTTTCCGTTTTAAAAAATCATGAAAAAAGGCTCTTATTTTACTGCTTTCTCATACCGCCATATATCTTATGAATAAAACAAGACATGGATCGTGAATGTCAATGAATACTTTTTGCTTTTCTTCACAATTAAGTGAAGGTATATAATTTCAACAGGAATTGTGAATTTTGGATTGGGTTTCATAGTAGTGAGTAATTTTTGTTTTTATTTGAATTCAATCAATCTTAAAAAGCTTTACCCAAAGTTGTGCACAAAATATCGGTTTGAAAATGTAGTGCATTTGGCAAGAACCTTATCTCCTATATCTTCGGAAAAATCAGTTGAAAAGTGTTGAATGTTTTTTATATGATTATATGATTTATATGATTCTGGTAAATGCAAAATTTTCTTCACAATCGGAAATATATGAAAATTTTATTTTTAATTTCTTCCAATTCCAATTTCTTTCCAATTTCCATAATTTTTTTGACGGCTTCACAACACAGGATATAACTCTTAGATTTTTAAAGATTTGTTTTATTTTAAAAATTATAAACTTTACTATAGCGATACCATATCCTGCGAGGTAGCTATTTAGAAGTTGCTCACATCACAGTCCCAGCTGCAACTTAACTCATACCTACTTGTACTAAAGGGCTTTTCAACAGAGCCGCTACAAAAGTAAATCGATAGGGACAGCAAACGACGCCATATTTTTCCCGCTCTTTTGACATTTCTCTTCAGTAAGGTTTGCTATTTCATCATGGAAAGATATACGAGCCAACAACGAGTCAGTGGCCTCAATTTTAAGAGCGCTACGATTCGGATTTTCATCGGAAAATTATTTTCAGCGATTACGCTCATTTCTGGCTGAATGGCTTCGTCAATAAACAAAATATGCGTTATTGGTCAGACAGCAGTCCACACGTAATCCATGAGTCATCATTGTATCCCGAAAAAATTACGGTTTGGTGCGGTTTATGGGCCGGCGGCGTCATTGGGCCGTACTTCTTCCGTGATGATCAAGACCGGCACATTACTGTGAATGCGAATCGCTTCCGTTCAATGATAACCGAATATTGTTGGCCCCAATTGGATAACATGGACTTGGAGGACATGTGGTTCCAACACGACGGCGCCGCAAGCCACACAGCGAATGCCACAATCAACTTATTGGAAACCAAGTTTGGTGAACGAGTTATCTCACGAAATGGCCCAGTCGATTGGCCCCCTCGGTCGTGCGATTTGACGCCGTTAGATTATTTCCTGTGGTTCTATGCCAACAAGCCAGCGACGATTGATGAACTTCGTAGGAATAGCGAACGTGAAATTGCAGCAGTATCGGCCGATTTATGCTTGAAAACCGTCGAAAATTGGGTTCAACGTCTGGACTTCTGCAAGCGTGCCCGTGGTGGCCATGCAAAGAAATTGAGTTCCATACATAATGGCATCGAACGTACTTTCACAGGATAGTTATTGTGCTGCGGCCAAAGTGAAAACAACAAGTGAATAGTGAAAAGTGAACAACTGAAAAAAAAAAATTTAGTTGCAAACTGAAAATTTTCAGTCTTTTTAAAGATAGAAAATTTTTGATAAAGAGAAGTGACTTTCAAATTGCCGTCGGCAAAACGGCATTTTGAAAAAAGTTTTTTCTCGGCTGGACAATGTCCGACCCAAGCGATGCCGGTTTTATCCCAGTTAAGGGGAAGAGGACAAAAACCCGTGCTAGGGTCCTGTTTACTACAGACCCTTCTATAACGCCGCTCACTCCTGAAGGCCAAGAGGAGGTGAGACTGATGAGAGAAGAAAGTGCCTCGATAATGGCACGTAGTGAGGCTGTAGTTCAAGCTGCCGCTAATCTTCCGTCGAAGAAGAGACGCACGGAAGACGACCTTATTGGTGAAAACCGCAGGCTGCGCGAGGAAAACGGTAAAATGGCAACCGAGATAGAACGGGCTAATAAGACCATACGGGACATGCAGGATAGAGTCAAGAATCTTGAGAATATGATGGAAGATGCCACAGACGTGGAGTCTATGGACGATGGGGCGCCACCCACGTTCACGGAGGTGTTGCTCGAGCAAGAAGCCCACGAGCAACACGAAAAAGAAGTTGGGGCCCGCGCAATGCCAGCGCGGAAGATGGTTGAGACCATGCAGGCCAGAAGAATCCCACCAGCAAATGACGGGAAGACAGGCGCCTACCGCAAGACGAAGACCACGGGGAAGAAGAGCGGTAGCAGCAGCGGTAGTAATAAGAAAAACCGGACTGTACCGGAAATATATGTATATGAGGATAAAGTGGGTGCAGTAGCAGCGAAAATTAAAGCTGCACTGCACCACGATAATTTTGTGTTGAGGATGGTTGGGCGAGCAATCGTCAAAATTAACTTAGGGAACCTGGAGGATTTTGGCTCCATTAGGGACATGCTTAGGGTGGCGGGGATGGGTTACTATACCTACACGCCTAGGTCGCAAACTCCCTTTGCGGCAGTAATAGTTGGGCTCTCGGGCACGTTTGAGGAAGAGGACCTCAAATTGTACTTGGGCACACTCAAGCTTAAGTTATCGGTCCTAAGGATAACTAAGCTTGGGTGGGATAAGTGGCTTATCCACTTATCCAGGGACTCCGACATCAGTGGGTTTTACGCCCTACGGTATATCTTGAGTTGCAGGATTTCTATCCGAAAGGATAAAAAACCTGGTCTGACGCAGTGTATGAACTGCCAGCGCTTTGGGCATGTCTCGCTTAATTGCGGCATGCCCCATCGTTGCTGCAAATGTGCCGGGTCACATGGCCCTGGCAAATGCAGCATTCCCGCTAAACAAAGCGGTGATGCGATCTCATCTGGCCCTGATCCGGTTCCGAGAGAATCCACTCTCGAGCACGAGCAGGTGACCAGATGCGCCAATTGTGCGGTCAACGGGCATGCGTCTAGCTCTAGGGAATGCCCACTTAGACTGCGACTGCTTCGGGAGAAGACCGAAGCCAGGAAGCGACATCTTGCCGCTCCTGGGATCGCTCTTCCCTCGAATAACAGTGGTTTCACTCGGGGTGGCATTTCGTATGCTACCGCTGCCCGTAGTGACACACGTGCCCCTACGGCCAGGTCTAACATTGCTGCACCTTCACCCAATGGTGTGTCTATGCAGGAGGCTATGGCCCACTTTGGTAACATTGATGCCGATTGCCGGCGTATATTCGGCACGGACCTTATGTCCTGTCGGAGCAGATTAGGGAGCTTTTTGCGTGATTACGCGAAAATAGAGGGTGATGGAGCTAGGGCTCAGGCCATCCTGGGCCTCTTACTGGTCCTCGGGCCAGTATGAACTGTACATATTAGTTAAGGTTTAGTTTTAAGTTTTAGTTTTAAGTTTTGTTTATAATAGCCCTTTTTTGTTATTCTTTTTTGGGGCTTTTCTGATGAGGATAATACTGTTTTGTGCTATGCTGGGGAAAAACCGCAGCATGTTTTTTGATTTGATAGTTCTGGAAAGACTAATTAGTGAAGGAAGTTTAGTAAGTAAGAAAACGATGTAAATTATAAAATAAGTTCGCATAAATTGTACTAGAGATATGAATAAATTAATATTGAAATTGAAATTGAAATTGAAACTTTCACAGGAATAAAGAATTTCATTGGTATCTAAAACCGGTTTTGTTTTATTTAAAAAAAACGTTTCTAGCGCTCTTATTGAAAAACCCGTTATTTAGCGTACATGACTGTCTGCCTCTCACACACAACATAAAAGGCGTGATTTCCAAGAAAACAGTCAGCATATTAATATGTTAATTTTGAACTTCAAAGTGTTGTGTTTCGGACAAAAAACAAAACAACAACTGTTAAATGTACTTGACTGTCTGTCGAGTTAATTACAAATAATAAGAGTTTTTTATTGGTAGTTATGGAGAGATTTTTAGAGTATTGTCAACACCTGTGTGCTTGTCATTTACAAAAAGCCACAATATGTAACTGAGATTTTTCTTTATTTCATAGGCCTGTCTGTTACACACCCTAAAATGTTACTGGCTAATATGACTACGATTTTTCTGTATTTGATACTAGAGACTGAATTAACTTCGAAGCTATGTTTTTAATTATTTGGGTTTGTTTTTTTTTTGTTACATTTTGAAATATTACAAATTGTAAAACAAGTAGTTGCGAACAAAATAATTTGAAATGTTTTGAACTAAAAAACTATAATTTATTGTGTCTGCGAATTTGAGGAAAATATTTACTTAATTGAAAATAAATTAAAAACATAACTTAATTGACTTGTTATGCTCGATATTCATAAGTGTACAGATTTTTGAAAAACTACTTCAAGATAAGGCCAACAATTTTTGAACGTACATACATCTGGATATTCGATATATGTATCTGCGTATACAAATTGAGATTATAATTTATTTTAAATTCAAAAAATGTCTTACTTTGTATTTTGAATGAGAAGTTGGCCTTTTCGTGACATAAAGAACGAAACAAGTTCAATTTCAAGTCTTTTGATTTGTATCTGCTCCACATTGGGTGACATTTCATTAACATTTGGTCTAGGTTTAAAGTATGAAATTTTAAGGGCATAAACAAAAACAGTGTAAATGGTAAGTATACACTGCTTTGTTCTACACTGAATATACCACCGAATTTTTGTCTGTATTTCTTACCAAAGTTTAGTTTTTCCAGCCATGCTGACCACTATGACTTGTCGATGCTTTTACAGGCAACTGAACGAAGAGCTACAAAACTAAATATGCACCTAACCTACTGCAATAATGCCTGTCTGTCAGTCTGTGTGCATGTTTAGCTGGCGTTACTGTTGGAATGTTGCCTCTACATTAAGGTAATGAGTCGCAGTCACTTCGTTGTGAAAACGTTTCCCATTGATGTTTGGCTGTTGATTACATTTAATAGAGCTTAAGTAATTATACGCCTGCTTTTCTGAGATTTTCAATGAATCGAGCGGGAGAGATACAATAACAAATGCTCATTTACATATTCTTCGAAAAGTCGAAAAACGTTGGATCCTTTTTTTTCAAATTATGTGAGAATAGTAGAACTGCGTTTACTTAATTGAAAATAAAGATACAAATTTTATATAAAATCTATATGGAGCATTCCATGGTCACGTACAGACAAGTTGAATTATGTTTAGTGTTTATATTTTACATAGTTCTTAACTGATTCATCAGATAAGTAATTTCTTTTCCATTATTTAACAGATTACATCTTAGACTTTAATCCTACATAGGACCTTTTTAGATAATTCTTGAAATGCAGAAGGAAAACAACAAATAAATCACGGCACGAATGAGACGGCTTTAATCAACCAACATCCCAAAATGTTAGAGTTGAATACAAATTTCAGTGAAACTATTAGACAACAAGTATACTTTTAGGTCCTGTTTGTAAGAATATGTGTTATATTTTGCCGATAAGGTATTTTTTTAAACAGAGGTACTTCTTTTTTTAAAAGCTATATTTTTTTTAAGAAAAGGTACTACTGTCTATAAGAAAAAGCCTTAAGAGTATAAAGCTTTTTTACCAAGAAGTACTGTTTTTTAAGAACAGGTACTTTTTAAAGAAGTTTCACTCTTTTTAGGAAACGGTAATTTTTTTTAAGACAATGTACTTATCGCATGAAAAGAAAGGAAAAGAAAATACATTATTTTATTTTTAAGAAATGGTGCTTTTAAGAAAGGGAATTTTTGTAAGAAAAGGTAGTTTTTAAGAGAAGGTATTTATTTCAACAAATGTTTTTTTTTAGGAAATTGGAATTTTTTTAGAATTGGTCCTATTTAAAGAATAGGTACATTTTATTACATATGTATTAGTTGTCACAAAGAGAAAAATTGTTTGTGTGACGTACGCGTCCAGCCAGTTATAAAGACAGTACAGTTTTAAGCTCCACCGACAGTGCGTTTCGTCAAATTTCGTGCTCTGATTTTTTGTTTCTTCGCTCCTTTGCCATTGTGTTCTGTCTTACTTCTCCAAATTACAATGGAACTGATGTACTCTGCAAAATTAGACATGTACTCATGTTTATATGTTTGTATTGTCAAACAATATTTCAATAAAAATTACCAAAATTATCAAATACAAATATATTTTCCAATTTGTAAAGTCGTTTGCGATGTTTTGCTTTTTCTCAAATTACTACGAAACATCACCGATATGGCCGATGGCTGAACTAGTAGAGGTTGACGCAGTAGGATTTGTTGTAATTGTGTGAACCAACAACAGGCATTTGGTTTTTGTTTCATGACTCTAACCGTCAAATTAAACACAGATCCATATGAACAAACACAGTAAACAAAAAAGTACAACAAAATACACTGAATTTAACAGATGGAGTCATAAGAAAGCAAAATCAGTTGTTCTATTGCGCCAACCTTTACTAGTTCAGCCATGATCTGGCCGCTTATGTGAAATCTCTTGCCGAAGTTACTGTCGTTGATAAATCAGAGACAGTGGCGAGGCAAGTGGGAGAAGTGTAAATGTGGTAGTAAAAATGTGTGAATGCAAATCTGTCCCGTGTAAACGCCAGGTTAGGGGATAATTTTTTTTATTTTTTTTTATTTATTCGGCCTTTCTATTGGTACTTTATATTTCATTATAAAAGCTCAAACCCATCTATGTCTCTATAACAGTGGTAACCAACCCATGGCCCCGCGAAGCAGACAATAATAGTATTTTTCACACAAACAATCGGCAACTCACATCTACACAACAACTATGTTTGATTCGAAGCATCAGTCTATGCCTGTGCGTTTGCGACCGCACACATGCAAATAATACGTTTGTGTGCGTGCGTTCGGTATTACCTACCACTGCTCTATAAATAGGGATATAGTTTTTCACTCTCACTTTGGCTTTTCTAAATTTATTTTTTATTGGGTTAAAAACTACAAAATTTACTAAATATTTAAATATTGGTCACAGGCTCCACCTAGAAAACTTCCCATTAAGCAAGAAATATCCCCACCTATGTTAGTCTAGACACAAACTAAAGAAAAAGTACCCAATATAGTTGTTAATACTGGGTTGTACTATAATAGTGCTAAAAAGAGTTGTTTAATTTTTCCACTAATACAGAGTTTAAATTATGTTTGACCGTTGATTACACATGCGTTTCCACTCGAAAATTGGGCCTCGGAGTAACAATTCATTAAACTGTAGAATAATTCAGGTTGTTTAGAAAATTAGTTTGTAATTTAAATGTCGTAAATCTGCCTCAAATTTGCTTTTGTGTAATTCCATAAATATTACAATGTGGCATCTTCATAGTTCAAGCTTAATATTGTTGAGAAATAATTTTATTTAAATATTAGGGAGATATCAGAAAGTAAGCAGTAGCAGAAGTCGATGAATGGAAAATGAAGTCGTGGGAGCGTTAGTTGACGTCGTCGTGGTTTGGCGGGAATAAAGCTTAATTAAGCAGAATTACACAATTATCTTACTACTGTTATAAAAGCTTGCCGCAGGGAAAAAGAAATAGGAATTTAACGTTTCATAGAATCAGCTACAAATATCTTTATGCAAAAATGAACAAAAGTGTTCGTTAAACCGACTTTATATCCACGTGCGGTTTATCTTATTAAATCTGGGGAGTGTCTCCCCATAATCACAGCGTTTATATACTTCGCACTTTATAATTTACAGAGCCGCCACATGTTTGATAAGATCCCAGCGAATAAATTAATGTTTATTTTTTACAACTATTTACTTAAGCCTTTCTATCGCAAAATATGAATCGTTTCAAAAGATATTCTAAATACTTGCATGGAGTCAATTTAAAATTAAACATTCTCATTTTAAGTTTTACAAGTATAACAAGTTTTACAAATGTTAGACGTTCATTGGCTACTCTTAGCTGAACAATGTCAGTATTTGGTTTTAAAACACACAAGGAAGTGTTAAACGCCAAATAGGATTCAGATTCTACGTATTTCATTAAATTTGTTCATTTCATTTCATTCATTTTAATTTAGTTTTAGCCTTTATTTCCCTTATAAGAATATCTTTTACTTTGAAATTGTATTAGCCTGTCTTTTGCAAAAATCGATACTAGAGCAGTAATTTTAACATTTCCTATAAATTAAATTTCTTCACAGTGATTTTATTCGAAAACATTGAACAGTTTTCTGTAGCTCTTGTTTGTGACATCTTTGTATTTAGTTAAATAAAATAAATAAATAAATGGTTTTCCATTACATCCCATGAAGGGACAGGGGAGAACTTCTCACAATCACTGAGCTGTGCGCTTTCCAGTTTTCACTCACTGATTTGGACCTACAGTTTTACACCGATTCCGAACGGTATTTTGAGAAGCCTTTTCATGGCTATATACTCGATAGTGTCGCCGTCACTATGCGAGGTGACCGCCGCCGAAAGAAATTTTAAGGTGGTCGGAGCAGGGTTCGAACCCAGGATTTCATGTACAAGAGCCGCGCACACTAACCATTGCACCACCGAAAATTCTAAGCCGAAATTAGGTAATGAATGTTGACGTGACTTTAGTCGTATATTTGTCAAATATTTGTTAACGTTTAGTGCAATTTTGTTAAAAGTTAAAGACTTTGGCAAAATCATAAATCGTACTTTAATTTTAATGGATTAACTCATGGGGTGAAAACAGACAAAAGGACGAGTATGAAAATCGGTTCCCAGTGATACTCGCACGTTGCATGTCAGACGTCGTATATGCATATATTTTGTCTTCCCGAAGAAGTTCGAAAAAAGCTATCTATCGTACTATAGCGTTTGTCTGTAACAGGAATTAAAATGGTTTCATTCACATAACACATAACAATGTGCGTCAGCCAAAACAGGCGGGGGTTCTGACTACCGGGACAAGTTATATCGGTCACAAAGAAGTTATACGTGTTCCGCCGTTTCGCTGGGTCAATAACAATAACATTTTTGAGTTTATAGGTTTTTATTATCTATGTCTCATTTTGTTCATAATTTATGTCACTTTACGTGAATGTAATAAGACTTGACACATTTTCCCGTTTTGGATTTTTCATGATTTTTAAAAATAATAATTTTAACTTTTTAGGCAAAAACTTTTTTTTATTCATAACTTTATTTATAACTGCATAAGTGTTGATTACGTAGAAAAAGATTATATCCATAGATTAAAGGAATTGTAGCTCTTAATTTTTCTGAATTTGTTGCAGCAAAATCGGATTAGTCGTTCTCGAGTTATGTCAACCAAACTAGCCCCAAACGTGACAAATTCCCCTATATGTTACTTACTAACTTCAAATCAATATATCTCGATTCCAAGACCTGACCCAGCGAAACGCCGGGGCACGTACGAGTATGACTTGTTTTTGACCGATATAACTTTTCCCGGTAGTTGGAACCCCCGCCGATAACTGACCCCTACCATATGTCGCACAGTGTTTATATTATATTTGAAGGATGGATGCACATCGAATTCAAAGCTGCTGCTACTAGAAGCGATAAATTCTATAATACGTTTGTCAGGGAAAGTCCGTTTGTATAGATCGTTAGCATAATCCAATGTTCCTGTTATAATTCAACGAATGAAATTTTAACACTATTATGCTACAACCCAGCATTATCAACTATATTGGGTACATTTGCTTTGGTTTTTATCTAGACTAACATATGTTGCGAAATTTCTGGTTTAATGGGAAGTCTTCTAGCTGGAGCCTCTAACCAATATTTAGTATATATTGTAGTTTTGAACCTAATAAAAAGCAAATTTAGAAAACCCAAAGTGAAAAAAGTTAAAAAAAAATAACATTTTCTTAAATAAGTGCCTTTTCATAAAAAAAGTAAATTTTCTCGAAAAAATACCTATTCATATTCTTAAACAAAGAACCTTTCCTTAAAAAAAAACCTTATCTTAAACAACTACCTTTGCTTAACAAAAGTAAATTTTCTTAAAAAAAATAATTTTTTTTAAATAAGTACCTTTTCTTAAAAAAGTAAATGTTCTTACAATAAATTACCTTTTCTTAAAAAGCTACCTTTTCTTTAAAGAGTACCTTTCTTGTGAAACAAAATAACTTTTCTTGAGATAAGTACCTACCTTAAAAATTTATCTATTCCTGAAAAAAGGACCAATTCTACAAAAATTCCCATTTCTTAAAAAAAAACTTTTCTTGCACAAAATACCTACTGTTCGTTAATAGATGTTAAGTTCAACATCATTAAAAAGTATATTTTAATAGAAAATATTAAAAAGAAATATGCGAAATTGATTATTATGGTGGATGTTTGGGAATGTAGCTATTTCAATGCCCACCAAGGGATATTATCAGCTCCCTTCTGTGGATGTTTTCGCCCAAGTAGGAGCGTTGAGACAATTCTCGCTAAGTTCATATTTGTTTATTTCTTTAATGTGTGATGATATACCTAAATACTTGTGGAGAAGGGAGCTGACGAATTGCTTTGGTGGGCACTGAAATACATAGCTATATTCCCAACCATCCACCATAAAGATCAATTTCACACATTTCTTTGGTAATATTTCTATTACAATTTACTTTTTCATAGAAAAAGTACTTTCTAATAGTTATTAATCTTGAATCGAACGATTATTAAAAAACATAGAATACATTTTCTCAAAAAAACCTATTCATATTCTTAAACGAATTACATGTTCTTAAAACAAATACCTTATCTTCAAGAAGTACCGTTGCTTAAAAAAATAAATTTTCCTAAAAAAGTATTTTTTTTAAATCAGAACCGTTTGTTAAAAAAGTACATTTTCTGACTACAAATTGCCTTTTGTTAAAAACCTACCTTTACTTTAAAGAGTACCTTTTTTGTGACACAATATAACTTTTCTTGAAATAGGTACCTACTATTAAAAATGTATCTATTCTTAAAAAAAAAGGGTCAATTCTAAAACAAACTTCCCATTTCTGAAAAAAAAACCTTTTCTCCAAAAAACTATCTTCTCTTAAAAAAGTAAATTTTCTTACAAAAATTCGTTTTCTAAAAAGTTAATTTTCTTATAAACAAAATAATATTTATACTTTTATTTTCTTAAGATAAGTAGATTTTCTGAAACTAAGTACATATTCGTAAAAAATAAACTTTAATTTGAATTTGTATGACCGATTTTTGTTAGTTTTTTGATTAATGTCTGAGAAATTCTTTTTGGTTAATGTATGACAATTCATCAAAAATGATATACCACGGTGAAATGCAACTCTGTGGATATAGATTAAAAACTCACCTCAAAGCACTGCATCAATGCGAGAACGCATGACGAAAAGAAGAACATGGTGGAAAAATGCTGTCTGTTCTTGTTGTTGGAATTATAGGCATTTCAGTGATGTTGATACTTAGGGATCTTCGATCGATACTAATTCGCACATGTGAAATGTAGAATTGAGTTTGTATATATGGACAAATCCTGCGTGACGAACGCTACATTAGTACGCGTTTTTCGATTAAAATATAATAATTTTTTGGTCTTTCCAAAGATGTAGTGTAGTGAGTGTACTTTCGAATGCCATACAAATTTTCTTTTAACAGGTATAAGTTGCGAAAAAATTGATCACAAATTATTGTGACGCACGCTCAAAAAATGGAAGTAGGTTCGAACATTGTGCTATGTTTTCGTAACTTTTAGCAAATTTTGCATAATAAAGCACACAAAATGAAATGCCTAAAGAAAGATGAACATAAGAGAATTCTATAATAAGTTATTTGCAGGCAAACAATTTTGTAGTTTTTTCTCAAAAGCCGTGAACCCTATGTGATGCATGCTACATTTTTTCCAGTAGTATATAAAAAAAAGCAATTGTATTTATTTCAACAAAACAATTCATATTCTTATTTAATCATATTATTATTACATATTTATAAAATTAGATATCGAGTCTAATGTTCCAAAAAAAAATTAGGTTGTATTAATTTCAGAAAATTTTGGCTGGTAGACTGTTTCTGGGACTTGCCCATATACGATTGATGATCAACCGATGGTATCAATTCAGCACAGAAGTTAGGCATCTGATGATGAACTTGTCACGGAGTTCGAAACTAGTCATGCCAGTGAGTGTGCTTAATTGAATTGTCTATTATTTCCAACAAAAACCAACCATTTTTCAATAAGAAAAGTGTTCATGCCTTGTAAGCTTGTAGTATGAATTACTCATACATTAACCAAAACAAAAATAAACCTTTCCTAAAAAGAGTACCACTTCTTTAAAAGTGCCTGTTCTAAAACAAACTACTTCTTTGTAAAAAAAATTCTTATAGCTTTTTCTTACAGAAAGTACTTCTTCTTTTTAAAAATTGTACCATTTCTTAAAAACAATATTAGCTTTTAATAAAAGAAGTACCTAGCTTTAAAAAATTAATTTTCGGGAAAATATAATACATATTCTTATAGAAAAGGCCTAAGAATATACTTTTTTTTAAAATAGATTTTTTAAAAAATAATTTTTTTTAAAAAAAGTTCATCATTTTGCAAAAATTATCTTTTCTTAAAGATCCATTTAAATTATAGTATTTTTCAACGGACGCCTTACGCATGTTGGAACTAATTAGTACATAATATATAGCCAAAGGAACTTCGTTCCAACCGGGTGTCCACTGACATCTAAAGTGATTTTTTTATAATTAGATTAAAATAATTTCAAATAACGTTTAATGTTTGTTCTTTATTTTTTGTAAATATGAATATATTGGTATATGTATAATATTCCTTGACAAAAATAAGTCAGTGTTATTATATGTCCGTTGAAAATAACATATGAATTTTACTCGTATTTTCCCATCGTGGTAAGAGTATAATGTTACTTTGTCCAAACCTCCTTTCGAATTTGGGAAATGAGGACATCTGAGATTTAATCCCGTTTTTATTTTACCAACTTTTTAATTTCTTTTAATGATTATTAGACGCTTCTTTTCTTAGTCCGTTAAACATTTTTTTAAAAAATTGGTTAAACCGAATAAGGTTTCAGCAGTCCTTTATGCTGTTCTTACTAACATGTATTCTTGAGTGAACAAATAAAGTTTTGTGTTTATCAAAAAGATATTAAATTAATAGCCTTTTTTGTAAGGTATTTTTTCACTCATCGAAAGTCAAACGACTAACGAATTTAAGTTTTGGTTTTTGGTTCTTTATTTTGAGCGTAAACAAAAAGAGCTTTTGTTTAGCTGAAAAGTTTTGGTTCGACAAACTCAAACACTGGCGAAACAAAATGTCAAATTAGACAATCAGAAAATAACAATCGTTGAATTGTAACATTTCACAGAAAATACAATATTCTGCGGCTATTTCTGTTTTCTTCATTATTATTTAGGCAAAAATTTACGTTAGCACCAACTGTCTGATCTACACCAAAAATTCACCACGGGCAAAAGCTTCTGCGCTGTGTTCAAAAAGTTTTTTTTCCCGCGCTTAAGCTTGAGTATATAATCGCTCATATCTCAAGTATTTATATTCCGATCTAGTTGAAATTGGTATCATTATAAAGGTATTTCTAGACTGTAAATCTGTGTATAATCAGATTTATTTTTATTAACCCATTGGTGGGCTAATTAAAAAAACGATTTTTTGAACTCACTTATTTGATCAACTTGAATTTAAAAAACTTTACCTTTCATTGAAGCTATAATACTCATAACAAATCTTCAAACACCAAAGATATTTACGTTCAAGGTTTTGAAATAAATTTGGAGCTTTTTTTCACCAAAATTAAAAAATTATTTCCCAAATATCGCGCGATTTAACAGAAAAGTACCGTGTACCGTGTTGGAGAAAATCTCTAAGCCCGGCCGAAGGCCTTTCACGCAGGAAGCTTTATAACGACGTGTCGAAATTATTAAAATTTACTACCGAAATTTGGAGTCAGTGGCCTCAACTTTAAGAGCGCTACGTCCAATTTATGGCCGTCATAATCGTCCTACCAGATCAACAATGGAGCGGCAAGTGAAAAAATTTGAATCCACAGGCACAGTACAAAATGTTCCCGTGCCAGTGAGACAAAGAAGTGCCCGTAGGGTCGAGAATATTACTGCCGCTGAGGCTTCAGTTCAAGAAAGTTCAAATGTGTCTCTCACACGTCGATCTCAAGCGTTGGGCATCTATGTGACGTCGTTGTGGCGAATTTTGCGAAAAGATCTTGGCATACAGCCTTACAAGATCAAATTGAGGCAAGAACTGAAGCCGCTTGACCACCATAAGCGTCGTATGTTCGTTGATTTTGCTGAACAACAACTTGAAAATGATTCGAATTTTCATCGGAAAATCATCTTCAGCGATGAGGCTCATTTCTGGATGAATGGCTTCGTCAATAAGCAAAATATGCGTTATTAGTCAGACAGCAATCCACACGTAGTCCATGAGTCATCATTGAATCCCGATAATATTACGGTTTGGTGCGGTTTATGGGCCGGCGGCGGCATTGGGCCGTACTTCTTCCGTCATGATCAAGACCGGCACATTACTGTGAATGCGAATCGCTACCGTTCAATGATAACAGAATATTTTTTGCCCCAATTGGATAATATGGACTTGGAGGACATGTGGTTCCAACAGGACGGCGCCACAAGCCACACAGCGAATGCCACAATCAATTTATTGAAAACCAAATTTGGTGAACGTGTTATCTCACGAAATGGACCAGCCTCGGTCGTGCGATTTGACGCCGTTAGATTATTTCCTGTGGGGCTACGTCAAGTCTATGGTCTATGCCAACAAGCCAGCGACGATTGATGAACTTCGTACGAATATCGAACGTGAAATTGCAGCAGTATCGGCCGATTTATGCTTGAAATCCGTGGAAAATTGTGTTCAACGTCTGGACTTCCGTAGGTGTGCCCGTGGTGGCCATGCGAAAGAAATCGAGTTTCATACATAATTATGGCATCGAACGTACTTTCACAGGAATAAAGAATTTCATTGGTATGTAAAACCGGTTTTGTTTTATTTAAAAAAACTTTTGTAGCCCTCTTATTGAAAAACCCGTTACCACAAAAATACTGTGAACAAAAATACTATGAGTATTATACCTTAAAAAAAGGTCTATTATCGAAACCTACCAAAAAATGAGTATGTTTAACGGTTATTGTTTTTGGGAAAAATAAAGTTTGATCAAAAAAGTGAGGTTAAAAAATAAGTTTTTCTAATTAGCCCGCAATGGGTTAATACAAATAAATATGTTTACGCACACATTAATAGAGTTTAGAAAGATCCTTGTAACCATACCATTTCAAACGGATCGAGTAATAAATGGCTGACTTATGCCGGATTATACATTCAAGCTTTGGAGGCCAATATTTCGGAAAATATGTACCAGCGCCCTTATTCTTTTCCTTTTTTTATCATCGTTTAATGCCCTATCAGGCAAAAAAATACCAAAAATATAGTGCAATTGGTGCTAAAGTAAAAAATTTACATTAATACATCTTTAACAGTTTGCATTTTTCATTGAATATTTTTAATTTGTCTGAAATCAGCTGAGTTCACAAACAGCTTAACGACAGGGTTGCCTTCATTTTAAAAAGATTCCTATTTCCCAATAGAAAAAGCTTTTGAAATCACCAAAAATATTACATTGACAACAATGTACTTTGACACAAGGACAGCGAGTAAAATGAACTTTCGTTCCCTGTCGAAAAAAGAACAAAACTCAAACAAAAACTTCATCGCCGGGGTAGCAATCGCACGTCTGCTTATACAAAAAAGTTTGCTGAACAGGCTATAAGATCAAATTCTGTATTGGAGTGGACTGAGAGCTGTTACATATTATATTTTAGACCAATAATACTAAAATTAAAAGTCAAACTAAACCTAGAACTGTAATCTTAACGGATGAGGAACGAAGCATAAATAAGACCTAAATAGGATACAGGTTCCCATTAATGCAATCTTGTTCAAATCAAACAAAATGCATGTTCCCATAATATTCAATTAATGGGAGTAATAAGTAACTCTAACTATAAATTGTGATACTAATTGATTGTAATGTATGTCTATTGTTATACAGATGCCAAACGAATATGATTTGACAAAATGACCTATTGTCGAAGAAAAAGTACTTCTTTCAAATCTCTTATGTACTTAACACAACGGAATCTTGTGGATTGCAACAGTACGTTTTTATCACCCTAATTCTACAGTTTTTCGAATTTATAAAAAAGATTAGGTTATTGATTTGGGTAATAGTATAAAATTATTTGTTGCACATGATCTAAAGTAATAGTTGTAAATTGTTTTACCCACTTACCTGATTCTCTACACTGAAATTTGGCGATTTCCTATTTTTTGTTGGCTGTGTTGGATCCAAATTGTTGATACATTTTCGATGAATGGGAATCTGGAGCAAAACCAATTTCCAATTACAACGCCATGTAATCAGAAATGATTTTCGATGTTGTTATAGTTACAAAATGTTTCCGTGATATGGGTTACGTGTAAAGATGGCAAAAACGAAAACAACGTTGATGGCAAGGAACAAGCTGATGATGGCGATGTTAATGTTGAGGTAGGTAAGGAATCAGAAATTCTGCTGTTTGGTGCCGAGTTGAAATGACTGCGTTAACACAGATTTGAGTAGTTGTTCTTTATGTTACCCGTTGTTATTGCTATCGGAAAATCAAATAAGGCCATGATGTAATGCGTGCTTACATTAAAAATAAAGCCAACATAAACTATGGCTATGAATGACTACGGCAGACCTTTAGCCATACAAGACGGCGACGTGCGACCAACTTGAATGAAAAAAAGGGTAAACAAAAATTCAATGTTCGTACTCTCAGCGACTCAATGGCGACTGGTCTGGTGTGTTGTGATCGAATGTCAAACCAATGATGATGATTGGGTGATAGACGTTATGGTGATGACGATCATGCGTAAATCTAACAGATTTTTTAAGGACTTGCTTCTCTTCACTACGTTTACACGTATTTTCTGTGTATAACGTGTCGACATAAAATAAATACTTTTATTACCGTCCGTTTTTTATCTTTTTTAATTCGTTTGTTATGCATGACAGAAACCTTTTCTGCCAACTTGGTTAGTTGTGGCTTGTTTACGCCGACTTTAATTAGTTCCATATTTTCTTCGTTTTGCATATTGGTGTCTGATTCGGTAGAGGCTACCTTCACTTTTGATGTTATACGTTGAACTCAATTGGTTAAAATATTTCGTAACTGCAATAAAGAAAATATAAAGAAGTAACAAATAAGTTTAAAATAGAATAGGGAAAATATTTCAGCTAATGAATTAAGTACATACAGGGCAGGGCGGTCCACCAGTCAGCATGGGGTTTATAAATTTAATAACTTTTTCGTAAATATATTTTATATATTTATTTTTTTCAGTTTATCTATATAAATAACACCTAGAGAATAAATAATCGAGAGATTCACAACCGAAGAAGGAACCAGAATAATAGAATTTTATTATTTAAATCAGCGATCAATTATTTTAACGCAAAAATCATATCGTCGGCATTTTAATTTCAGCATTTCCCCCTCTGAAGCATTGATTCGTTACTTAGTTCAGTGTCACCACCAACATGGCACCGTAGGGGATTTGCCTCGAACCGATAAACCACATCTAATTCGCACTGCGGAAAATATTGAATGTGAAGAGCAAAATGTTAACGAACCACCAGAAACAGCTACCAGAAGACGCTCTGCTCACTACAGGCCTCGTACGTCACTACGGCGCATTTTAAAAAATGGTTTTAGGCTATTCCCATATGAGGTGCAACTGGTGCAAGAATTAAAACCCGCCGATCATCGGCAACATCTAAATTAAACAGCTCCATGGTGACTTTTGGCCCACGCCGTGCAAATCATTAAGTTTCGAAACCAGATAAAACAAGTTGTCAAAATTTGGATTTAGTATGCACTTATAATTCAAATATACGTTTTATGTTAAAATATATAAAAATTTTGACAAAACAAATTCCAGTGTGACGTCTAGAAGAAACTAACTGAACAAGATTAATTTCCTCGCAATTTTTATTGGATTGTCTTTAGGAGACAAGGATTTAAACAACTTTCTGTTATTGGCCTACTCGAATCATGGATGTGTAGGCTATCCGCTTACCGCATACACTCACAGAGCTAAACGCAGAAAAATCTGTCTTTTTGTTGTTGTTTGGATGCAAATGTAACGTGCTTGTAGCTCGTCGCAAATATACTATAGTTGTGCCCAAACACGTTGTGTTTGCTATTCAATATAACATGTTTGACACACAATGATTAATAAGCTATAATATATATGTTTTTAAGACCCAAATATGGTTTTTTTGTTGAAAACCGCTAAAAACAAATAGGCGACAGACAACAATGAAACAAAAAAGCAGCAGATCTTCAATTCATGAAAACAGTGGTTGCAAACATGTACATGTTTCCTGCAATATGTTGCTGGGGCCGATATTCTTCAGCATGTAGTTGTTGTTCGAAAATTAGTTATAAAAAAATAAATAAATTGTTTCCCATTACATCCCATGAAGGGACAGGGGAGAGCTTCTCACAATCTCTGAGCTGTGCGCTTTCCAGTTTTCCCTCACTGATTGGGACGTACAGTTTTACACCGATTCCGAACGGTATTTTGAGAATCTTTTTCATGGGTAAATACTCGATAGTGTCGCCGTCACTATGCGGAGCGACCGCCGCCGAAACAAAATTTTTTTAAGATGGTCAGAGCAGGGATCGAACCCAGGATATCATGTACAAGAGGCGCGCACACTACCCATGGCACCAGTGAGTGAGTTATACCAAATAAAAATTCGGCTGTTGCTACCGAATTGCAGTTGCCACAACCGAACTGAGGTTGTGATAACTTAATTTAGTCTCCACAACTGAAATTCGATTGAAAAATTGTCTAATATTTTGTGACGACCTCTAGTGCGGTTGGCACGAGTTCTAATTCGGATGTGATGACTTCTAATGTGAGTGTTGTAACCTATAATTCGGTTACAGCTAATTCGATTATTTTTTTCTGTGGATATTAGGTCGACGGGTTAGGTATAATTTGTCGCGGCTAACATTGTTTTTGTTAGCAATTGATTCTTTCATATTATTCTTGAATTTTTTAGGGCAGGTCGCAAAGGACTGCTAGCCCACATGCATCGACTTATATGCAGTATATGGCTGCGGGAGTCTATGCCAGACGATTGGAGTCTCAGTGTATTATGTCCTGCATTCAAAATGGGTGGTCTGTGTATCTGTTCCAACTATCGCCGTATCAGTCTTTTATCCATCGCGTATAAGGTCTTGTCGAGCGTATTATGTGAAAGTCTAAAGCCTTTTTATTGAAAACCTGATTGGACCTTATCAGCGTGGTTTTACACCACGCAAGTCCACGACTGACCAAATATTCACGCTACGCCAAATCCTGGAAAAGACCCACGAAAAGCAAATCGATACATACCACCTTTTTGTCGATTACAAAGCTGCTTTCGATAGCCCCATACGGGGAAAACTGTATGAAGCTATGTCTGAACTTGGGATACCGGCAAATCTGATCCGCTTCTGTAGAATGACGCTGAACATCGCCAAATCAGTAGTGAAAGTGCCGAAAGACCTAACTGAACTATTTTGTACCAAGCGAGGACTTAGACAAGGCGACACACTTTCGTGCAATCTCTTCAACATCTTAATTGAGATAATAATGAGAAAGGCTGCAATAAATTCGAACAAGACCATTAATACGAAAATCCATATATTGCTGGTGTATGCTGACGACATAGACATCATTGGGCGATGTTACTGCAGTATTTTCAAGAATCGAAAAGGAATCAGCGAAGGTGGGTCTTGCTGTTAGTGAGGGCAAGACAAAATTAATGGTGCCAACGACCAGAAAAACCTCTCGACTTGGTCCACACTTGAACGTTGATAACCGATTTATTTTTGAAGTGGTAGATGAATTTGTCTACCTTGGATCCGCCGTGAACAAGGACAACAACGTCAGCCTGGTGATAGATAGGAGAATTGGCTTGCAAATATATGCTATTTTGGGTTCAGTAAGCAGTTTAGGAACAAAGCCCTCTCTCGACGGACAACAGGCCAGCTATATCAGACTCGCATTTTACCTGTCTTGACATATGGCTCCGAATCTTGGTTCATATCACAATCGGATGAAAAACACATGGGAGTATACGAGAGAAAAATTCACCGTAAAATATATGGTGCTGTTAGGGAAAACGGCGAGTATCGACGTCGCTGGAACCAAGAGCTTTATAATTTATATTCTGACATGGACATAGCTAGGCGACTCAAATTAGGCCAATTGCGTTGGCCAGGCCATGTTATCAGAATGGATGAAGATGCACCTGCTCGAAAAGTTTTCGATAACGAACCCGATGGGGTGCAGGAAAAGAGGACGACCAAGACTCCGCTGGAAAGACCAGACAAAAGAATCCCTCCGTATCCTTGGTGTTACCAAATGGCGAGAAAAGGCTAAGGATAGATCCAGGTAAAAGAATATATTGAAATGTGTTTAATTTGTTTGTTTAATTAATATGTGTTAGACGTCTGACCTCAATAGGTTTTAAAATAGTCAATAAAAGTAAAGTAAATACTTATGTCGAAGCATTCGTGTGATTCCTCCCAAATAAACGATTGACGACTGAATGCAGGAAACTAAAACGCAATAGATCAACCGATATAAGAAATACTCAATTCATTTACACATGGATTCAGGTATATTTATAAAGCGTTCGCTGAAAGAGTAATACAAAAAGATAATAACATTAACCGACCAACATTAACTTAGGCTGAGAACAATATATCGTTGTCCCTCTGTTATTTTCTTGGTCTCGAAAGAGCATAGCGACAAAAAAATAATAAGTTCACCAAACACTGCTGTATTTGCATCACAAATAAAGTTGATTTGGGTCATATTATAACATATTAATCATTGTGTCTCAAACATGTATTTTGAATAACAATCACAATGTGTTTGGACACAAGTATATTATATTTACGACAGGCTTCAAACATACGCTTTATTTGTATCCAAACATGAAAAAATACACATTTTCAGCGTATATATGTTAACAGAACACACCTTCCTGTTTTGAATCCATCAAGGTAAAAAAAATCGAATAACTTTTCTTTTCTAATATAATTGTGTTTTGTTTTTTGCAGATTATAACTGAGTTCTTGGAAATTTAAAATGAATAGTTATAGTACACAACATGTTAAAATTATCGAGTTGTTTTATTTTTGTCAAAGATCAATAGTTATGACGCAGCGAAAGCATCGTCAACATTTTAATTCAAGGTTAGCTCCCACAGCCCTCATGATACGGAATTTGAACCGTAGATTGTGGGGCTCTAAAAATCCAAGGGCAACACACCAGCATCAGTTACATCCATCCAGATGTATTATTTGCTGTGGTGTTATGACCGATAAAGTTATCGGACCATATTTTTTTCGAGAATGAGAAAGGAACGCCAGAAACGATTTAAGGGGCTTCTTATAGAATAATGATTGACAAATTTTTGTGGCCAATGGTGGAGTAGCATTCTAATTTGTGGTACCAACAAGATGGAGTGACTGCACACACTGCAAGGCAAACTATGCATTTGTTGCGAGAAATTTTTGTCGAACGTTTGATTTCACAAAATTCTGATTTCCCGCAAGAGTTAACTGAGCCCGACTTTTTTTATGAGGATATTTAAAAGACAATAAGCCAGAGACAATTAGACAGCTAAAGCAGAATATTCGGAACGAAATACTGAGCCTGCAACCAGAAACATTACGTGGTGTTAGGGAAAACGAGCTTAAAAGACCCAATGATGGCATCAAGCAAAATGGTGGGCATTTGTAAAAAAACTTAATAAAAAAAATATTATTACAAGAGTTATACGAATTTTACTTTGGTAGGTCTTATTTGGCCCACCCTGGATAGAATTTCAAATAAAATGAGTCAAAGGAACTAATTGTGTCAACTGTATGAATCAGTTTCCGACAGAAATAATTTACATAAATAAAGATAAACGCTGAAAAGTCTGTATTTTTATTGTTATTTGGATACAAATATAGCGTCTTTGTAGTATGTCGCAAATATAGTATACTTGTGTCCAAACACATTGTGTTTGCTATTCCATATTACATGTTGGGGACACAATGATTAATATGTTATAATATAAGTGTATGCAAAAAAAGCGTGACAGAAAACAAATAAGCTAAACAGCAGCTGATATTAAATTCATGGAATCAATGCTTGCGCGGAAGAATATGGATGTTCCAAACATATACATGGTTCCTGCAGAATGTTACAGGGCCTGTATGATTTCAGCGTGTAACTGTTTACTCACTTACTTTTACGAAGTTTTCTATTGACATACAGCATTTTTTCTGAAAGTGGTGATTGAGTTTTGATCAGCTGGCCTGTTCCACGAGGCAGCTTATATCAAATAAACATTTCAGAATAATGGACGAGAAAAAACCCAGTACAGAAATTTCAGTCGGGTGAACCGACTTAAACATACCCTTAAACATACCCCCGACTTAAACATACCCCTAAGTCATCCATTGCGACCGAGTTATATTAAAAAAAAAACATATATTTACAATAACCTTAAACGAATGAGGTTGGCAAATGCGCCAATATTCAATAGCAGATTGGGATTGCGCTAAATATTATTCAATACCCAACTTAATGACGATGTTAAGTGATTTTGGCGGGTTACCGTGACTACCAGCCAATTCACCGCCCAATATTTATATGGGAGGTACAAAAATGGGCATGGTGAAGTTTTTCGTTTTTTATTACAAACTCGTTCCTCCCAAACGAAATCTCAGCTAACTGAACTTCGTTTGGGGACTGTAGTTTCGTTTGGGAGAACCGAAAAATGTTTGCAACAAACGAGCTATGAAAAATATAAACTGAAAAAAAAAACATTTATGAGAAACGAAAAACGGTTGCGCCAACTGTTGTTTCGGTTACATCAACCGATTTCTAATTGCTCTAAAATAAAAAAACGTTTGCGAGAACTGAAAAACGTTTGCAGTAAACGAGTTATGAAAAATTAGAGATGAAAAACGTTTGCGAGAGACATTACTTGTACATTATCTTGTACATTAAAAATTTTACTTATAAGCTCTGTTTTGTTTAAATTTCCAACTTTTATAATTTTGGTCTTAACCATAAAGTTTGTTTTAAAAAAAGTTGGAATTTTTGTCTATTTTTTCACTCTCTACTTATATGTATATTTCGCCTTGCAATCAAATAACAACTAAAAGTGCAGCAAACTACAACGCGTCAATTGTCTATCCAAGATATATTAACAAGGTTGAATTATTAGAGTGTGTGACCACTTTTAGGTGTTGTGTGAATGTGTATGCCAAACGAGTGGATGAGACTGTGTATACAGTCGACAGAATGAGAGAAATTTACTTTCTTCGTAATCTGTGCTCTCATTAGAAAAATGGCTAATTGCAGTTATCGCAAACGTTATTTAAATTTACGGCAAATGTTTGCAACAACATGATACACATGTTCGATATACGAATTTATTTGGGAGAACTACATGAAAGGTTGCGATTAATAAATTAATACAAATCAATCAAAGTATTGTTGCGGCAACCAAGCAATAAATGTTCGTTTCCTTTGCGTGTAGCTTTTGACAAAATATTGATCAGTAGCCCATTTTGTTAAGATGCGTTGTGGTATACGGGAGATATTGAGTCAGCCAACCGGAAAGCCGCCCAACTTTTGTGTGGGAGGTACGACATAGTGTGTGGTTCAGTAGGTAATTTTTAATTTTTAGGAGCACATTGTTGAATACCGAATTTCATAAAGATCGGTTGTGAGAGAGTTATCGTGTCGATCAGCCCAACTTTTGTGTGGGAGGGACCAGAGTGGGTGTGACAAAACCACTCGTTTTCCATAGAAGACGGGTATTTGACTAAATTTTGTCTAGTACCAAATTTCATAAAGATTGGTTCGGTTTTGCGGGAGGTATCTTGCAGAACAACTTATGTATGGGAGGCACTAACATGGGCGTGGAAAAATCTCCCTTGTCTTAATTGGTAACTCGGGTTTGATGACATGAAGCCCATAACCTAATTACATTAAAATCGCAAGTGCTTCGCGCGACTTATCGCATTGAAAACCCGGACAACCTCCAAGCTTTTGTATGGCAGGTACCAGAATGGGTGTGGCGACCTTGTTATCTCCAGTTAAGTAGATATTAACAGATTATTAACCAATGTTTGAGTTGCAACTAATCACATCTACCAGAAAAAGTTTTTAGAAGAAACATGATTTCGTACCAATTGTGGCATATATCTATCAGTTTAAACCATATTGTCAAGATACACAGACAAGGGAGCTGGTGGGAAAATTGTGTGTCAATCACAGGTTTTTTTTGATTGAGTTTCATAAACGCTATGCTGACTTTATTGTGTTTCTGATATTCTGTTCAGAATTTTAAATAAACTCAATTTTATGTCTACATCTAGCTAGATTGGCTTAGAGGCGCTGCGTTAGAAGAACGTGTGTGTGTTTGGTAATTAATGTTAAGTTTATAACACTGCTTTACAAATTTGAACTTTGGAAAAATACCAAGAACGCCACATGCCTAGATAAGTTAATTGGGACTTCCTGAACAGGAAAAACGCTGTAATTTTTTTTCTAAGTACCGTTTTTTAGATAACGGTTTAGATAATGGTCCCACTCAAACCCTTGTGGAGCCCAACCGAAACGTCCGATCGAGATAAACATATGGTTGAAAAGGTAATTGAATCCCCTTTCTGATAAGAAATGGCTGAGTTATGGCACCCCAAAATTCAAAATTGCAATATTGAGAATAAAAATATTGTCGTTCCACAAAATCTTTAATAAAAACTTTCTTTTTCAACCGATTTTGTTCAAATTACGCACAAAATGTTTGTAATTAATTAAACTATATGTTAAAAAAAATCAAGCATTCCAGATCTTTGCTATACCGTAGGAAAAAAAAACCAAATAAATATGTAAAATTTTGAAAAAAAACGTAAAAAAAGGCAAATTTTGAACTTTGAGGTGCCATAACTCAGCCATTTCTTATCAGATAGAAATTTACAGCATATCGACGGAAAGGACAACCTTTCCAATGATATGTCATTTATCTCGAACGGTTCGAGTGGGACCATACATCGAAAACCACAAAAGTACCGTTATCCAAAATACGGTACTTAGAAAAAAAAATACAGATTTTTTCGTGTTCAGGAGGTCCCAATGAACTTATCTAGGCATCTGGTGTTCTTGGTATTTTTTTTTGGCTGTAAACCAGTGTAATATACTTATATAATCTGGACGCTGGATCATCGAAATACCTGGGAAAAACTTGTTGCAGATTCAAGCGAAAAGTTAAAGCCAAGAATAGGAGAGTTTGTGGATAATAGTTTGCGTTTATTTTCAAAGATTTTCAGTTTGAAGTGCGATAGAAATAGGAAATATGCAGAACTAAAAATAATACTAAAATAAAAAATGCTCCTTTTTAACAAAACGCGTTAATATTATTTGTCGTCATTATGCAAGATTTTAAAACAACCAATTTAATTAAAGACTATCATATGCAAATCAAAATCTCCATTACGATCATAATATTATCTGTATATTATCATTATCTTTTCAAAATATATATTCTTGTAAACATATTTCCTCATCTATGAAAGATTAATTAACATCATCTGTCATATGCGATTACATTTACTATGCAATAAAATTTATAAAGCCATGAAAAACTTCCGCCTTGTCAAAGCCCAAAAACTTTCTTTCATTCCCCCTTCCAACACCATGGAATAGACATAATCAAAAGGATAATGCAAATACTACAACGGTCATATTCCTACACTTTTGAACGAGTTCAGTCTGGCTAACCAACAACTGTTTCAAACCCAACACAGCAACTGTCCAAGAAAGACAACATGGAAGCATTTTTCCATAAACCTCATGTGGAAGACTTCATTTAAACTAAAGTAACTAAATAGTAAGCACTGTACGATAGTTAGTTGGTAGACATGAAAGGCATAAAGTTAAGGCGTGGGTTGGTCTGCGATATTGTGAAATAAAAATTACAAGTTACTTGGACGTTTTTGATCCATATTTTTAATAGCTGTATGAATGTATGCGTGGAAGAGCATCTTATGTTGTGGAAGGCATACAAAGGCAAGGCATACAATATCACTTTGGCCAGCAGGCACTAAACCAAACTATTGGGTGTTAAAAAATAACAAAATGTTCTCCAGGGTAAATCTATAAGATGAATTAATTATTGAATTATTTTAAATGTATTGTGAAGGGTCCGCCATCTAACGTTTTTTTTTTCAACTAGTGCTTGTTTCGTGAATGGCAACACTTAGCTCATGTCTGATTTGACAGATAATTAGTTTTATCCTTCCGCGGAACGAATATGGTTGTGTATACGCTTGAACAACGCTGGGAAATATTGCGACATTACTTTGAAAATCATGGTAATGTTGCAGAATGTGTGCGAAAATTGCGTACGGATTTTGGAAGAAGAGAAGTCCAATTGGTACAAGAGTTGAAGCCAACTGACCATCCAATGCGTGTTCGCTTCGCTAAGTGGGCCTGCCATCGACTTACAGAAGATGCCGAATCATCTTTTCAGATGAAGCTCATTTTGATCTTGGCGGGTATGTAAACAAGCAAAATTGTTGCATTTGGGGCACAGAAAACCCGCGCGCATACATTGAAAAGCCGATGCACCCAAAACGAATCACTGTTTGGTGCGGATTTTGGTCCAGAGGCATAATTGGGCCATGTTTCTTCGAAAATGAGCAAGGAGTGGCCGTTACAGTCAATGGCGATCGTAATCGGGCCATGTTAAATGAATTTTAGTTCACAAAAATTGAAGAGGAGGATATTGGCAACATTTGGTTTCAACAGGACGGCGCTACGTGCCCCACAGCCGAAGCTACACTCGATGTTTTGCGCCCTGTTTTTGAAGATCGCATTATCAGCCGCAGAGCTGATGTCGTTTGGCCACCTCGGAGCTGCGATTTGACCCCATTGGACTATTATTTGTGGGGTGCCCTCAAAGATAAGTGTTACGCCGACAATCCAGAGACAATTGACGCTTTAAAGGACAATATTCGTGAAGCCATTGGTGAAATACAGCTGCACACAATCGATAATGTGCTTAAAAATTGGACCGATCGTGTAGGCTACTGCATGGCCAGCCGAGGCAGCCAATTGAATGAAATTATTTTCCATTATTAACCGGAAGGATTGTTCTTTAAAATAAAAAAAGAAATTTGAGAAAATATTCAGTAGTTTTTTTTATAGCATTTCAAAAAAAAAAGTTATTTGGCGGACCCGTTATTACTATTTAACTATTCTATATTTATTACTATTCTATAGTTCGAACATATGGATTTAACATATGGAACTGACGTGGTTTAATTTTGGTGTTTTAATTAGAAGCATAAATTAGCTATTGTAGATTTAAAAAAAAATATATATTAATAAGTACAAGAAAAAGACTGCTGAAAAAGGGAAAGCACACATGCTTGCCATTTCGCCAAAAATGTATTTGTTATCGTATATCACTAAACCTTTTGTTGTAAATTTTTATCAATTCAGCAAACATTGTTTGCTGTTAATAGCAAATATTACTTTTTGAACAACATTCAATTTTACAGTGGTTTTGTGTTGAGTTTGGATATTTTATTTATCATGCGAAGGTTTCAACCGGATCAAAGCTGTTAATGGGTGAACGTTTATTTCTAAAATCAGTCATATTCGGGAGACATGCTTAGTTAATGTTTGTAAATTTTAAACGTGTACCAATTTTGTTGCATGTACGTAGGCTTACTTGGGTTTGCATGGCATGGGTGTGGTAAAAAAATTACATGAGGTGTCAGGGGACACCCTGTTGGAACGAAGTTCTTTTCGCTATATATTATGCACTAGTTATTTCCAACAAGCCTAAGGCGCCCGTTGAAAAATACGATAATTTAAATGGATCTTTACGAAAAGTTACTTTTTGTAAAATAATAAACTTTTTTTTAAGAAATTTCTTCTTCTATAGAATTTATTTTTTGTTTAATTATATTTTTAGGTCCTCTTTTTAGGAATATATTATACATATATTCCCGAAATTGTGTTTTTTTAAAGAGAGGTACGTCTTTTCGTAAAAGCTAATGGTATTTTCAAGAAAAGGTACTATTTTTAAAAAGAAGAACTTTTTGTACGAAAATGCCATAAGAGTATTCCTTTTTTTTCCAAAGAAATACTTTTTTAAGAACAGGTACATTTTAAAGAAGGTACATTTAAGAAGAAAAGAAAAAAAGGTATTATTTTATTTTTAAGAAAAGGTATTTATGTCAAGAAAAGTTATTTTGTTTCACGATATAGGTACTCTTTAACGAAAAGGTAGTTTTTTAAGAAAAGGCAATTTGTTGTAAGAAAATTTACCTTTCCAAGAAATGGTACTTATTTAAAAAAATATACGTGTTTAAGAAAAAGTACTTTTTGTAAGAAAATTTACTTTTTGTAAGCAAAGGTGCTACTTTAAGATAATGTATTTTTAAGAAAATGTGCTTTATTTAAGAATGTGAATAGATTTTTGACGTAGAATACGTCTTACCTTACGGTATGAGGAGTCATGTCAGGTTTTTATTGTTGTAATCTTTATTTCATTGAATTTGAGGAAACGGCTAGATGAATTTTTTGAAAATTTTTTTTGTAGGTAAATGAAGATGTTATCTTTCGTTTGATATACATTTCATATTGGTTGATATATTTCTAGTATTTTAATTTCTCAAATGAAAATTGTTTAAACACATACACTCAAACATATGTGTGGTGTTTGGTTGAGTGTTTTTGGTTGCTCAACATTGCTTAGGAACATGTATGTAGTAAAAAGTGAAACGAACAGCAAGCTAATGTTGCCTGGCAACATGTATCTAGTAAAAAGTGAAACAAACAGTAAGCTAACGTAATAAAGCTTTTTTGCGAAAGCTTCAATAAAGCTGTTGTAACATTAATTTTGAATTGTAAAGCGTAAAGTTTTCACACAACGCTCGAATGCTAATGCGAAGACTCGATAAGGTAAACCTTATCGGCCCTCTCAACATTCGCAGAACTTATTTCAATAAAAATATTAATTAAAATACATAAATTAAATTAAGTTTAAAACAATTGAACATAATATTTTTTTTTTTAAACGGACTTGAATCAAATGCCGTTGGTAAATATAAAAATTACAGCAGACAGTTGTCCGAGGCCTTCGGCCACGGACTGTCCCTGCAGGCTGTGTCAGAGACACGGCCATTAAGTTTAACGTAGAATACGCCATCCGATAAGACAGAAAACATATATAACAATAAATTCATTTGCTTATATTATTTATCATTTATTGTTATATATGTTTTCTGTCTTATCGGATGGCGTATTCTACGTTAAACTTAATGGCCGTGTCTCTGACACAGCC